>NW_020769324.1:18016218-18028143 GCF_900518735.1 Pseudonaja textilis
GAAAGAAAGAAAGAAAGAAAGAAAGAAAGAAAGAAAGAAAGAAAGAAGCAAGCCAGATTAAAAATACTCTGGAAGGGTCTCTCTTAATTGAGTTGCAATCAGTTAGTATTGATCATTAGGCTTTCTTTTATGAGGCTGCTGATGGTAATGATGATTATGATGGCAGTGGGTGATAATAGCATTGACTCAATGTGTAGCATTTGGGTCATAAAGAAAAGATGAAGATTTGTTACAATACATTCTGATGATAATTACTTGCTTCAGATTAAAGAAAAGTAACATAGGTACTCTTTTTCCACCATCACTGTCATGGATGCGGTTATATCTTTATTGTAATCTACATAACCAGCAGTCATTTATGTTACGTACATATGAATGCTAATATAGCTATGCATCAACAGACTGTATATATGGAAGACAAAACTTTACAACAAATGTTCAAATATATTTAATACTAATTTTATAAATCCAATATTACAATATTCTGTCTTTGTCCCCAACCAAATAAGTTGATCAAAATATGCTTCTCTTTCTATCTCTCTTTCACACATATGTCACATACACTGATAATCCAGTTATAATCAAGTATAAACATTCTTGGAACTTTAGGAACCAGTTTCTCAGGTTTTGGATTCTGATATGTAAGTGAGATTAATTATTTTATTTCAGAAATTCACTGGTTGTAAATGTCCTGGAGTGGGGAAAGGGTGGGGGGTGGAGCAGAAAAATATAAAGAATCCAACTCATTATTTTTTTATCAACTTTGAAATAAGTCACTGCTATCTTTTGATTTAAAAGTACCCATTGTTCTCATCTAAACACATGCACAAAAACTCTTTACCATTATATCATTTGTGTTGCGTGTTAGGGCTGTATATAAAAATTGCAGGCAAGGACATTGCATATGGAAAAACAATTTAACTGGCACATATTTTAGAAGCAGGAGAGGGTTGGGTCCATCTTGCCTTGCATGTGATAGCTCTACACATTTGATAGGCCATAATGTTAATTTGAAGTCTTGCTTCAATTTGCAAACACTGGTTTGATTTTGTTCTTGCTGTTGTTTCCCTCACTAAAAAATAAGAAAGCAAAGGAACTTTTTGGCTAGTTTATTATTGGAGACTGTTTTCACTTCTCCAATGAAATAAGTGATTGTTTTTATTTCCAGGAGTAGATAATAATGCTGAAGCAATAATAAAATGAAGAAAAAGAGTGGGGTGGGGGGGTTTCAAGGCAGCTAACTCAGCACAGGAAGTTCACAGCCAGAGACTTAATTTCCCACACAATGTAATGTGCAATGGGCCCATTAACATAGATGAATAGGCTCTTTAAAGGTTTTTTTCCCCCTCTTTGCAGATATGCAGCTGCCACTGAATGGCTATATGTTAATAAGGCACTCACATGCCTATTCTTCAGGTACAGCTCTGCATTCTCTACCTAGGTAATCTCCATCTAGCAAAAGCTATTAGGGGTTGTATCTGCTACCACACCTTCAATTATATTAACACCTGCACAGATAATCCCACAAGGTAAACTGGTAGGGGGTCAGTGGTCTAAGTACATCGCCTCCATTCTTTGTATCTCTGAGGAAAGGGGGGGTAAAGTGGAGGTATAGTATTTTTTTTCTTTTTTAAGTAAAGTCACTTCTATTTCACATTAGTGGGGGCATTCTGAAGGGGGAAAAGCTTAGGAAATTGTCATTTCTTCAAATCACTGACAGCCTGTAGTGGCAAGTGTAATGGAAAGCCAGTGTCCACATTGTTATGCATGGCCCTCATGTAGATACATGCGGGTGGATTAAGTTTGTTTCCAAAGGATCCATTGTGCTGGCTGTTAATTTGCAGGACTCTTGACAGTTGAGGCTGAAGGGTTTACATCCTTTCTGTTTACTTAGATGTGGTGTGCCCTAGCTTTGTTTACTTCCCTCTGCTGCCCCTTAAGGCCTGGCAAAAGATACATTTATCTTTATTAATGAAAACGATATTGCCCAAAATAGTAGAGAAAATAATGACAAAGTACTTGCAACATTATTAATCGTTATCTTTTTGCTTTTTATTTTCCATTCATAGTCACATGTATTGTCCTGTAAACAATTTTATAATTCAGATCTTTTTTAAAATAAGCTGCTAAAAATTAATTAATTTATTGATTTACTGTGGCTTCTGTGGTTTCCCATCAACTAGATTCTGAATAGCTTGTAAAATAATGAAATACAATCTTTTAAATTAAAACAATGTGTGAAAGAAAATATTGTCAATATATTAATTCCATAGTTAAAGTAATTTGGGGGAAGTAAATGCATTTTATGACTAGTTTTGATTACTTCTGGTAACAGTAAAAATTTGGTGCTAACTATGACTACACCACAGCAGACACTAGAGTCAATGGGACTTATTCCTGAGTAAGCTTGTAGATCAATGTTCTTTGTTAGCTCACTGCTTTCTTTAGTTACCTTTCTTTTCCCTATTTCAGTTTTTTTTAATTCATCCAATGTTTTATAGCAAACATGAAAATGCCTTTTGCCAAATAATAATTTTGCCACGATGTTCTGGTATTATATTGTTGATTTCCAATAGGAATTGAGTATACCAGAACAATAGGCGTTTACATAAAACTCTCCTTCCTACTGAGATCTAAGCTTAGGAGAGTCTAATGCCTTTTTATTTTAACTTGTCTAAGATGTTGAGAAATGTTAGTTTTTCAATCCTGAGCTAAGAGCTCAACATAAGCACACACTATAGAAAAGGGCAGATGGTGGCTCACTGGCTAAGATGCTGAGCTTGTCAATCAGAAGTTCAGCGTTCAGCTATTTGAATTCCTAGTGCCACATAATGGAGTGAGCTCTCGTTACTTGTCCCAGCTTCTGCCAACTTGCAGTTTGAAAGCATGTAAAAAAATGCAAGTAGAAAAATAGGGACCACTTTGGTGTGAAGGTAACAGCGTTCTGTGCACCTTCAGCATTCAGTCATGCCAGCCACATGACCATGGAGAAGTCTTCAGAAGTGTTGGCTGTTCAGCTTAGAAACAGAGATGAGTTCCACCCCTAGAGCCAGAAATGACTAGCATGAAGGTGCAGTGGAACCTTTACCTTCATCTTATAGAAAAGTCATGATTCTAATCTGAAGCAAAGGACTTGATTTAAAGATAATTTTTTAAAAAACTGAAAACTTACGGTTGAGTTGCTCAAGTTGTTTCATGTCTCCCTTTATTAGCCAACTATATGCTTTGTACCATAATAGCCCAAAAGAAAAATAATAATCAGATGCACAGTATAGGAAATTATATTGTTTATACCCTGAAAAATTGGCTGAGAACTATATTTGAGAACTATATTTGTTATGAATGTTGACAAGATGACCTGGCATTACCATAGCAAACTGGCATAGCCATTGGAAATGTTTGAGGAAAGTATTGGCACTTTAAAAAAATATTATCTTCTTTTGTGCTAGTAGAAAATGGTAGAAACTGAATCTGATGGATTTGCAACATCAGGGAATATTACTGTTTCTCCTAGAAAATGTGAGAAGCATTTTCAATGTATGGCATTATTTCTATAAAAAGATTTGTTCCTGATGATATAGATATATAACTTATACAGAATTTAGAATGCATTGGCTGGAAAGAAGTGTCACTGAATGCAGTAGGACTTATTTTTGAAAAACATGCATACTCTCTGACTTAAAATCAGGTAGACTTTCTTGGGAAAAAAAGTTGCACTGAATTTACTTGTTTTGAGGTACTCAGTGCTATTAAACAAATTAGTAAATAATTTGCATTCTATATTGTTTTGTATTCTCCCATCTCTGTGGTAAGCATGTGCTTAGATATGGTTAAGTTCATGACTGAGAAATTTGTCAAAAGATGAAATCAGCATTCACTGAAGAAAATACTGGGGTTTAAAATCCAGGGATTTTTTTTTCACTTAAATTATATACCCTCTAATTTGTATTTTAAATCTCTATTAATATTTATGCATTCAATTTTTATGCACTGAGTAACTGGAATTTTCTGGACAATTTCATATGATTTAAAAGAGAAACATTAAAATCATAAAAACTGTTAAATCAGTAGCATGCAGGTATCTTCACATGACAAAGTGTGTATACATACATTTGTAAGAGTCACTATCTCAATATAATACTAATACTTAAAATCAATATTAATTACAAAAATACCTACAAGTCTTCATCTGGTTTTGAAAATACCTCAAGGTGGGCAGCATAATTACTTTTCTTAGTTAACAGATCCCCATAAGAAAGAATTTTCTTTTTCCTTTCAGGTGAATTGTTGAACTCAAGAAGCTTACATAGCACTTTTTTAATTTATGTACTGCATTTTTATACTGTTGGACTTATGACTCCTAGTGGTGTATCATGCACAAAACATAAAACAATACTCCAGGACAATAAAATCAAGATATGATAAAAATCAGTTAGTACAAATAATCACTAAGCCAAATCGAGACTGTTTTCACAGTTTGTATGTCCTCTAGGACAATTCCATTCTCAACAACTTCCAGAAAGCCAATAATGAGTGTACCTGCCCAACCATTCCATTGCATGTGAATGATTGCAAAACATGTTTTGTGGAAGCCTACTCCCTTTATTACACAAACCTGGGAAACAATTAATAAATTTTGATGAGATCTTTGGGCTGGATTGATCAGATTGACTGATTCCATATGGAGGAGTATTCATCTTAACACCTAGATCCCAAGCCATATAGGTTTTATAAGTTAAAATGAGCATTTGAATAGTACGTATAAACTTGTGATGACTAATACAATGTCATAACTCAACTATTTATGACTGTGATGAGTATGGTTGCCAATATATATGTTACTATATTTTAGACCATTCAAGCCATTCCTGGTAGAGCCACTGCATTTGGCTAATTTTGTGATTTATCACTGTCAGGTCTTCCAGCAGGTCTATAATTGGTGCATCATCTGGAACTGGCATCCACTTGCCTATTTTGAAGTAAGTATGAGTCCAAGAGACCCAAGTTGCAGACCTGTTTTTTATAAAGGGATCCATCCCATCCGGGATGTCAGGTGATTTTCTTTTGCACAAACTGAAGAATGCTGTTGGGTTTCATCTTCAACCTATTTCAGCTTTAAGTAATTTTATCCTGATACTAGCACTCTGGACCAAAAGTTAGAGACTAACCCACAGCCAAACAACAATCTTCCATGGTTGAAGGTTACACATCCGTCCAATCATTTAGTGAGGACACCTGAAGGAAAGCTACTACGAATGTTCATTACAATCCATTTTGGACTTTCAGAATCAGAATAATCACCTTGTCTTGAGTGAAAGTAATCACAGTGTAGATCACCCCGAGAATTAAAAACTTGCACCCTCATCACATAAAAAGAAAAGAAAGAAAACCTCCTTCTTTGCAATCTCTGTGAGTCCCTTCACAGAATGCTACCATACAAATAGTTTTCAATATGTCTGCTCCTAGGCAATCCACTCTCTATTGTATGATACAATCTACTTAAACACTAGTAGATTGCAAACAGTGAAACTCTGCTATTTGTCTCTTCTTGGAAAAGAAATACACCTTCAGCAATTCCTGTAAAAGTGTTTATCCAACAAATAATAAGCACAGGAAATAAAGGTGACCCTCATTATCTGTGAGGTTCAGTTCCAGACGGCTGCTATTGTGGTAAAAAGGGAGAATTAGAGAATTAAGCCAAACTGTTTTGTCTAATCATGAAAGCATATGACAATTTAGGACAATATCATTTGTTAGTTAGTCAGGATAAAGAAAAAGAAGCAGAATAGGAACTGGTAAAGGGAATAATGTATTTCTCACTGATATTGTTTTCTGCCAGTTCAAGGATGGATTGAAAGCCTTTAATCTCAGCACTGACGAAAAGTCCAAGGTTATGCTAATGAAATTTTCACCATTTTCCGAAATACTGTCAAAGAGAGGGTGAGACAATACAGGTAGTCCTTGACTTAAAACAGTTCATTTAGTTAGCATTTGAAGTTACAACAGCATTGAAAAAAGTGACTTATGATTTTTTTTCACACTTATGACCATTGCAGCATCTCCATAGTCATCTGCTCAAAATTCAGATGTTTGGCAGCTGACTCATATTTGTAATGGTTGCAGTGTCCTGGGGTCATGTGATCACCTTTCGTAACCTTCTAACAAATCAATGGGGAAGCCAGATTCACTTAACAACCGTGTTGCTAATTTAACAACTACAGTGATTCACTCAAGGACTGTGATAAGAAAGGTTGTAAAATGTGGCAAAATTCACTTAGCAAATGTCACACTTAGCAAATGTCTCACTTAGCAATAGAAATGTTGAGTTCAGTTGGGCTTATAAGTCAAGGTTTACCTGCATTTTATTGGAAGGCAGTCTTAAAAACAAGCCACATTTTTCAAATTGGTGAATAAGAAGACCCATTCAATTAACACTTCGAGGCTTACAATCACATTGATAAATGAACATGAATAATATCACTGTGAAAGTTTCATCTCTAGTCCTATCTACACAAGCTAATTAGAGTTGTCTATAGTCTAAAACTTTTGAGCCATCTTCAAGGACATTTTTTCATAGACAACATTCTATATCATTGAGGCTAAATCAACAGCAACAGATTCTTATTTATTCAATAAGTACTTTTGTGCTGCTCCAGTATCTTACTGAATTTTCAAAAAGACGTTCTAATCATAAAACTCCTCATTTTTTTGAGTTGCCTATTTCTTCATTCTAGGAATAGAAAGTCTGTCAGATAAAAGAAGCAAAGTTTACAATATTTTTGCTTCTTTTTCAGTTTTGCAACTGTGAAATTTTTTTTATCATTGATCTTATCTCTAGGCAGGTTGATAGAATTTTACTTATCTGGCAACAACAGAGTTGTCACAAATGCACAAATCTGCCTGCTGTCTGTATATTTTTCCAGTATTAACATATACCATAAATGTATATATTTCTTTAGTTTGGGGAGTATTTATATAATGGATGAGTTATGAACTCAAGATGTCTTAAATCCAACTATATAAAGATTTCTTGGCTAAGAACAATCAAGTTCCTGCAGTGCACTTCCTAAGAAGATAAAGATAAGGAGAAATAAAATGAACAATGGAAAAGTTAATATACTTTTTATATTAACATTTTCCTAATCACATTTTATTTGTGTGTGTACTTATGTGTGTATGCATTTATGAATTATAGCAAAAATTGAGTCCACAGTTAGGGACCCTAGCCTCTTCCTTATTACCCAGTCTTCTTATAAGCTTTTATCTGTTGAGCCTTGATATCCAGTTGGTTGGTGGTATAGCATCCACATTGCACTGAACATGAAATTTTTCAAAGTTATATTGTGGTTGGGAGTTAAACCAATAAGACATTATTTTTATAGTTCATTTTCAGTAAAGAAGGCCCATGTAACATCGACAATATTAGTGTCTAATTGGTAAGTAATTGTATATATGACCTTTCTGTTTTTGGACACAAATTCAAAATACAATTAAAACAGATGCAATGTTACATAATTAAAAAAAACAAAACAACCTTCAAACAATAAAAGGTATTTTGTATGAGTAGTTTATGTACTGCTGAATCTTAAAAATTTGTCACCGAAACACAGATAAATTACAAGACTGTTAGACAAGATCAAACTCTGATCTTGAGGAATTTAACTTCAATAAAAAAGAGCTTTACTGTTGGATTATGCTCAGTCATATGAAGAATGATGTGTATACATCCACACATACACACGGATTATTGAATGGTTTTGTATATTTTAGAAAAAAAAGTTTCTCCCTTGTAGTTGACAGAAAATAGATTGTATCTATTCTACAATTATATTTGATTTTAATATTTACCATTAGAAGCAGTTTACCATTTTTATGTACTCATTATAGAAAGGTTTACTTATCAAAAGAATACACAAGCATATATCTGAAAGATTCTGAAAGCAAAGATAGATTTACCATCAGTTTCCCAGAGCTTGTAAGATCATGAGTCACTTTCTTAGCTTTCAGGAATTTGGAGTATACAAGTTAAAATTAATTTTTGCATAACATAAAAAAAGAAAAATAACATGAAAAAGTAGAAAATTTTAGGGAAATAAAGTTAGAATTTCACACTTAGTGCTTGATCTACAACTACTCATTCTGTATTCCAAACTCTTTGCCCCAAATATATCCCACAAGATTCTTAGTCTGTCTCCTCTAAAGAAAAAAGGTGAGTAGCTATATTTTAAAGTCTGTTTCACTAAGACTGAGTAACTACTTGTGGATTTCTTTGTTACTTGAGATTCCCAGTCATTAGATAAATAAAAAAGTTGTCCCATCCAAATTATACTTTTGAAATGAAGAATGCTTGTAAGAATGCTTGAATCCCATGGGGGTGGGATTGAAATTTCTTAACAACCAGTTCTGCGGGTTTGGCCTAATTTGTGGTGTGGCTTGGTGGTCATGTGACTGGCTGGGCATGGCTTGTATGTAAATATTATAGGCAAAGCAGGCAGGCAGATTGAGTTGCTCACAGAATCACAGATTCATTCTGCAATTGACTACTTGAGTCTGTCACATAAAATTTGCTAGCAAGCAAACTTACAAAATTATCTCACAACATATGTATGTAAATATTGAATTTTTTTATTAAAAAAGAGCAACTTTTACCCAAAATCAGGCAGAGCAAGCAGGCAGATTGACTTGCTCACAGAATCACAGATTCACTTAGAGATCTGTATTTCTGCCATCTGCTACCCGAGTCTGCACTGAATAATAGAAGCTTCAGGCTCAGCTCTGCTTTTAGATTAGCTAGAAAACAAGAAATCCAATCCTGCTTTCTAGCTAATCTAAATTTCCCAGCACAGCAGAATAGCTGGAGGTCAGGGAGGTGAAAGGAAAAATAGCAACTTAGCAGTCAAGTTTGATGGCATGCATGCCAGGTAAGGAGTGAGTGGGTGGGGCAGGGCCAGCCAGTGGCGTGATTTGCCAGTTCTCCGGCAGGTAGAATCCCACCCCTGGTGAGAGTGCATTTTTCATGTGCATGTAGACTATTTCCTAAAAACCTCAGCTGTGCCACCCAGAGAGATGTGCACAGGTGCACAGCATTTGAAAATCCTCTTCTTTCCTGCTTTTTCTTTAAAAAAAAAAGTTTGATTTTTTAAGAGAAACATATACAAACACAACATACAAACATAAAACTATGTTTCATTTTATATACATACAGTGTGTCAGTTGGTTACAAATCTTTTGTGCTATCCTTTCGTAGTCATTACTCACAGTTTATATAAATTTTCACATTATCAAATTAACATATGCTTATATTTTTGTCAGTTATTAATCATCCATGACTAAACTATTTATTTCATCATTTTATAAGAGATATTCCAAATTTTATTTTGAAATTTATATTGTACTTTCATCCAATGGTTATAGATGTCTATATTATATTTTATATCTATCTATTGAACTTCTATTACAAAATTATCTAATCTATTACATTACCATGTCTTTTTATCCAACCTTTGATAAAACAAATCCCATATCATATAAAATTGCTTATCATTTTGCTCCCTAATTTCAAATGTCAATTTACTCATTTCAGCACAATCCGTAATTTTGCTTTCCAGCAAAGCAGCTGAGGTTGAAAAAGCAGGAAATAAAGGACATCCAAGAACCCAGGCGGGCGGCTGGGCCAAGAAGAGCAGCAGACACCAAACCAGTTCTGTAGAACAGAGCTACTGGTTCTATAGAACCGGTAGCATCCCGCCCTTGTATGTACAGATAAAGACAGGGGATGGATAAATGGGTGCCTTCGTTGTACGCAAGTTTTAAAAATATAATTCTGAATTTAGACAGAAAAATCCTGGGTTATAATCCATTTCTTTTCATTTGAATATGGTTGGGATTCTGAAGCAGTAGAAGATAATCCTGAAATCTGCCCCTTTTCTAATAACAGATATTGGGGACCCACTAGCACGTGACACGTCTCAAATAATGAAGACTGTTGTTTTACATTCTCTCTCTGCTGCTCCTGCCGGCAGCTAATAAGTGGGATTTTTTTTTCCTGCAGTACATTTGAGAGACAGACAACATTCTGAGAAAGAGCTGATTTCTGCAGCATCCACAAATAAATGAAGCAATGGCAGTGCTGGCATTAAGCAAAGGTAATCATATAGACGTGTGTGTTTCTCTGTGTGTGGTATTATAAGTACAAGATAGTGTGAGTATAATAAAGAGTTAATTTTTAGAACGAAGCTAGACCACTGCAATGTTACAGAAACAGATTAAGGTGAACATAGAATCAAATGACCTAGTAAAAAAAAAAAGTTAGAAAATATATCTAGATTTTTTTTTCCTTAAAAGGGCTGGAATACAAAGAATAGAACTGTTAATTTAAAATTTTGGGACCAAACAGTATTCATTTTCATGCTGATTTTTTAAAATTTCTTTTATTAATGCCAGGTACAAAAATGTTGGGGAGAATATGCTCAAAATGAAGAAAAAACTGCTTTTTCTCTCCCTCACCTCTGATGATAATTATGTGTCTTTTCCCTTTTCCTATTTTTAAAACCTCTTGCATTTTCCAACAGGATCAAATCTTGGCTTTCTGGAGGAAAATGGCTTTTTAAATTCCTAACTGCCTAGAATGTTGATAGGGCAGGGTAGGGCTACATGTTTCATTTTTTTAAATTTGAAAAGAATTGCACCTTTTTATTTACATCTGTGCTGTCAAGTGATTGATGTAAAATATAATAAATGCTGAAGAATTAATCTGTTTCTGAGATAAAAACACATGCTGTATGTCAAAAATGGAATTGTTTTATACATGTACAATTTTTGCTTACAAATGCATGATGCTTTGCATGTTACACACTTATCTCTCAACAGACAAGTTTGCTGCTGCAAAATCTAACAGGTCACTTCACTGAACCTCTAAGACTCTGAAGCCAATGCAAAGGTTTTAAAGATAATATTTTGAATGCATGGACATTCCTTTCATTTACAACCATCCATCCATTGATAAAAATACCCAACTGATATTAATTAACACCAAACAGGTGAATTAGATGTGCTTTAGGAACTGGTTGCCGTAACTTACCCAAAAGTGATACTGACTCCTGTGACCAAGGCATTTCATTGGCACCCTTTGTAAGTGTAGTCCTGATTGACCAGTTTGCTACTATAAAAGATAGAAATCATCATAAAAGAATTTCATCATGGATGATTATGATGTCAAACGAAGTCAATCAGAAGATTCAGGAACAAACAAAATTATAATAATAAAGTACAGAATTGGAAATGAGGTTTTCAATTGCTTCCCATTTTTTGATCAGTGCTTTTTGCATTGCTTATTTGCTTCATAGTACAGAAAAAGAATCTCAGCAGGTGGCAGCACATGACTGACCCTTTTGGACTCTGAAGCTTAAAAAGTATCAGGCCTGGTTCATACGGCACTGGTTCAGGGCTAGGCTACTGGAAAGTAAAAAGCATCCCAGAAGAAGACAGTATCAAATCATTTCTGTTTTCAAGACAATTGTATGGATCACCTTAAAAAGGAAGATCGATAATAGATTTGAAATGGTTAAAAAGAAACTCTTCCAGAAAAAAAAAGCAAAGAGAATGCATATGCAAAATAGCAGGGGGCTATTCTGGGAGCAAAGTTATATTCCAATTAACATTTGTTTGTTGTTGATAAAGAAAAAGTTTTTTTCAAGTATCACAAATATGAGGGAGTTCTGCATTTTCTCAACTCTGTATGACTATTGTTTCACTGAAAGATGAAAGATGATTAGAATAAATGTTTGAATAACATATTGCCAATAAATTCCAGTTCCACCATAGTCATGTGATCAAAATTTGGGATATATATATATATATATATATATATGGATCTTTGGTTGTTCGGGTTTTCTCCCGCGTAAGATTTGAAGTATCTAGGCAACG
>NW_020769324.1:18034410-18066545 GCF_900518735.1 Pseudonaja textilis
GAAGAAGAAGAAGAAGAAGAAGAAGAAGAAGAAGAAGAAGAAGAAGAAGAAGAAGAAGAAGAAGAAGACATTTTCAATGAATCAAAAAGTTTGATCAAGAAAGAAAAGAGAAAGAAAGGAAGGAAAAGGAAGGACTTAAGACCTAAAAAAACACCCAAGAAAGAGAAAAATAAGATGCAAAATCAATACAATGTTAGAAAGCAAAAGAAAAGAGGAATACAACAAAGAGGGGAAGCTAAAAAGGCGGAGGTTAGGAGAGGAGGGGGTAAAAAGGCTAGGTGGGTTAAGAAAGAAAGGGAAAGGTGGGGGGAAGCCACAAAGATATAAAACAAGATGGGAAAAAGCAATATTTTTTTAGGGATAAAGGGTAATGCATAATTTAAAAAAAAAGATTCTGCAAAGTACATATGATAGTATTGTAGTATTTGTATTAGAAATAGAAAATTAGAATTTTACAAGATCTAATAAAAGATTAAAATATTAAAATGTTTAATAATGATAGGTTCTAAGTTTTAATAAAATATTAAAGGAAATATCTAGTTTAATTATAGAGTTTAATGGGTTATTGTGTTGATGTTATTATAGATTTATTATTGCAGCATTCATTTTTGAAATAGACAATTAGAATGTTATAAAATTTAATAAATTAAAATATTAAAATGTTTAAGATTTAATGATAGATTTTAATATTTAATTATGTACTTAACTATTTTATAGACTTATTCTTTTTTTTTCTTAAAATTTAGTAGGTAGAATGTACTAAGCAGAATCAGACTGGGATCTAGGTGTTATTTTAAATGTTAATCTAGGGGAACGATAGAAAGGCATCCTACTCCGATTAGTGATTTCAGGAAAATTTTTCTTTTTTTTTTATTATTGAGAATGAGATAAATGGTTAATTGGAAAAGAATGGACAAAAGATACAAGTATTTTGATTTAAAGTAAGATGAAATATATAAAATAGAATTAAGAAGATTGAAAAGCGGGGAGGAATTATATAGAAGATATAGAATGGTAAATAAGATAGGTAATGGTATATAAGATGAGCATGAATTTAATTGAAGTCCATACAAAGAGAGGTAATCTGGGGCCAAGCCACTTTCTAAAAAGAAGTTTTATGTTTTTGTGTTTTGTGTGTTTATGTTTGACTGAGAATTAATAAAACCTTGGAGGAATGTCAGATGAGAATAATTGTAAACAAGTCAGAGGGAAATATAAATATGCTGACTATATAATAGATAAATATAGAAAAGAAATGTAATTGAATAAGAGTAAAAAGAAATAGTGAGAAATTTGTTAAAAGATATTTATGTGTCCATATGGAAATGGGGTAAATTAGAATTATGCGGTATAAAATAATGTTTTATCTGCCTTGTAAAGATTTACAATGGAAAGAGGTTTTATGTTTTTAATGTTTAATGATGTTTTGTTTGTCTTTAAAATTAATAAAATTTGTTTCAAAAAAAAAAGAGCAGAGTTTGTGCCATGATGTTTATTTATTTAGATATGTTTGCTCTCCATATAATCTATACATGTCTTATGGCTTACTCCATCCTGCTCCCCCTTTCCGGTGCCTAACACCCCTAACAAGCAGAGGTTGGTTGGTTTAACCCTATGTAAGGTTGAGATTGTATCAATGATTTTTTAAAGAGTTTCCACTATTGCTTACTCTATTCCCCACTCTGTCTCATTATATGTTGAGGAAAGAGCCCTGGTGATGCAGTGGTTAGAATACTGCTGAGTTCAATCCTGACCAGCTCAAGGTTGACTCAGCCTCCCATACTTCAGAAGTCAGTAAAATGAGAACCCAGATTATTGGGAGCAATGTGTTGACATTTTAATATCAGAGAGTGCTGTAAAGCACCATGGGGCAGTATATAAGTCTAAGTGTATTGCTATTGCTAAAGAGGGCCATATATTGATGCGTTGCGGGTCCCAGTACCGGGATGAATCAGTCAGCTGACGACCTGCACCCAGGCAGACTGTCCGGGCGGGCTCCTCTTAGTGGCAAAGATGACAGCGACACAAAGGTTTCTTTTGGTGAGAGGAAGCACAGATAGTACTATGCACCTCTCTTTTATTGTGCAGCAAGCGGGGGGTGGTGGTTATGTTACACATGAGGAAGTTAGACAGGAATAGGGAATATTGCCATATATGGCTACACCTTATGCTATAGCCAACTCACGTTTTACACGTTGCTGTTCCAATAGTGTCGCCCTATATGTGTATTGTATGTGTATTGGGTTTTCTGTGTACGTGACTTCCTACTGATGTGTCATGATATTGCAACATCTCCTCTGTTTTTTATTATTTTGAGACCTCTCTGTTTTTTATGCTGCAAGATCTAGTCCTCCTCCGAGTCCAAGTCCTGCCGGCATATTAGAATGCGAGGGCCGTCTCCTTTTTCTGGGTATTCATCTTCGTTCTCCTCCGAGTCCGAAGTGAATGCCAGTAGAGACCTTTTTTCTGCTGGAGTGTTGATCTCGGACCTTATTTTTACAAGCATGTTTATGTTGGTAATCTCAGTATCAATAATGGCCAGTCGTTTTTTGAGGAATTACATTATTTTCCCAAATACACAAGGGCCCATGGCACACAGCAATAGGAGCAATATTAATGGTCCGGCAATTGAAGAAAGAAGTGTTATGAGCCATGGGGAGAAATTAAACATATTATGATACCAAGTGTTACCTGCTTCCCTTTCCCTTTTGCGTATTTCCAACTGCTCTTTTAGTTTATCTAATGAATCTTGTACTAAGCCGGTATGATCAGCATAGAAACAACATTCTTCTTTTAATGCTACACATAGCCCTCCTTCTTTTAAAAACAACAGATCAAGGCCCCTTCTATTCTGCAAAACAACTTCTGATAAGGATGTAAGAGATGTTTTAAGGTGAGAAATAGACTGTTCGAGAAGTTCGAGATCTTTGTCTATATCAGCATGCAAAGTTTGGTATTGATTATTACTAACTGCTAGACCGGCAATTCCCGTAGCAGCACCTGTAGCTCCTAGTCCTAGTAATACAGCAAGGGTAAGGGTGGTGACTACCTCTCTCTTAGGACGAGCAAAATTGGTGTTATCCTGCAGAAAGGTTTGGCCGGAGTGGTAAGTTATTTTTTGGACTATCGAAACGAGAACACAGTAACCATTCCTTTGAGTGATGGTGGGGCCATGAGCACAAGCGGTGAGGCCAGTGTCACAGGCCCACCATGAATTGTTGTCCGGAACAAAATACAAGTTCTGAAAAACAGTAGTGAAATTCCCACCAGTATTCCAAAGTGCCCTTGAAGTACCATTGAGCCATAAGTAAGTCTGGTTACAATGATGACTTGTGGTGTTAGGTACATTTCCCAGGCAGTATCCTGTCCCTATAATGTTACCAATGGTTTGAGTACCTTGTGACCAATGACAAGATGAAGGTGAGTTTTGGGCAGTGAAATTGGTGGTGCTACCAACGGCCTCATAGTAAGGGGGGCCTGCGTTAAGACACAGCCAACAATCATTGGTAATTGCAGGGTTGCTGGCATTGAGGAGGAGGTAACTAGAGTTTATTAACCGTAGCAAAGGTTGGGGAACTGTATGGCCTGGACGATATTCTACCAGGGATATGTTTCTATTGGGACCTACTTGGATAGCGGGCTGCTCAATGACGAGTTTTATGGTAAAGGTATTGCCATAGTCGTACCCATCAGCATAGATCCGGATTCCCCAGGTAAGACCCGCCTCCCACCGTGTAGTCAGCCTTTTCCCTCCCGCTGAAAACAAAATATACATGGGATTACATGGAGTCCATGTGCCCCCTGAGGGGCAAATGGCTTGATGCCAAGAACCATTTTGGAAGGCAAAGATATAATCATCTTTGATCGGTGGCGACCAGGAGATAGAACCAGTGGAGAGACATGACCAAGCGGCACAGAAGGCGTCTGCTTATGTCCAGGGCAAATATAAAATCGATAGCGATGGACGAATCCCGGAGAAGGTGTGGGTATCTCGGTCGTGCTGGTGTAGGCGGTGAGGCCTACCAATATCTGTCCGACATCAGCTTTGAGGGTAGGCCACCAGGTGTATGGGTGAGTGGTGTTGTTGATGGAAAATAAGACACGATCGTAGGCATCATATATTGTCCAAGTTTGTTTCACTGGCTGGTGTAGATTGAGGGGGTTTGCAGGCAACGTTTGTAGGAAAAAGGAAGAAAATAATGCAGTGAAGAAGAGGAGGCAGTTATTCATCATGGAGCTTCAACCAGTGGAGATCCAGAGGGTCTGCGTTGGGTTGTGGCTGATCAGGTGGGGAGGTGTGGCAAGGGTGCACACAGCGACCAGGAATCCAGAGAACTTTTTCAGGTAACTGAATTGCAGCGTAGCCTCGCCCCCAGGTGATAAGTTCAGCAGGACCCTTCCAAGCTGGATCTGGGAGTTGCCTGTAATAGACAAGTGGTCTTGCAGTGGGGAGAGAGGGTTTAGTGAAATGACGAGACATAGCAGATGAGGGAGGGTTCCCAGTGAGGTTAAGGAAATTAAGAGTATACAAACAGACATTTAACAGATTTTGCAGTGTCAGGAGGTTGGGGGGGCTAATCCCTTTTGATCCCGTGTACCGATCAAGGGCTTGTTTAAGCGTTTGGTTTGCCCTTTCTACAATAGCTTGACCTTGGCTATTGAAAGGGATTCCAAATTTGTGGTTAATGGACCAATGATGGCAAAACTCCGAAAAAGCAGAGCTTGTGTAGGCAGGTCCATTATCCGTTTTTAGTATTTTTGGACATCCCAACACTAAAAAGGTTCGAATACAGTGGTTGATTACCTGTTTTGCATTTTCGCCCCTTTGGGGCGTGGCCAATATGAATCCTGAATAAGTATCAATGGTAACATGAAGATATTTCCATGGGGCAAAAGGAGGGTATTGAGTAACATCCATTTGCCATGTATCACATGCCTGAAGTCCCCTGGGGTTAACCCCTTGAGGGATAGCTTTCGCTTGGAGACTGCATGTGGGGCATTGTTGGGTGATAGCAATTGCTTCAGCCATGGTAATGCCAAATTGTTTGACCAGAGCCTTTTTATTTTGGTGAAAATAAGCATGGCTTTCTCCTGCCATTAAGAGGGCAGGTTGTGTTTGAGCAGCAAAAACCTGTTGGCAAGCAGTATCGGCTCTGACATTTCCCTTGGAGAGGTAACCCGGAAGGTGCTAAAAGGGAAGTCTCCACGGAGGGGGAAAGATAAGAGCCATATATGTGAAATACTACTTGAGTGACATACAAGCTGTCAGAGATAAGATTGATTGGGATGTGAGGAAATTTTTCCAAGGCTAAGATGACGGCCGCTAGTTCTGCTTTTTGGGCTGAGGTCTGAAGAGTTGTACGACAGGAATGCCATACTTAGAAGCAGCAGTTTTTAATTCCTTTAACAAAGTCCACTCCAATGGGGTATAATGAGGGACAGGATTACCCCCGGCAGCGGGGGTCTGAAGAATCATAGGGAAACAAGAAAGATACACGGGGCAGTGTTGTTGGACATAACTCAAAAACTCATCCAAATACTTTTTTGACAGAGGATATACATTTGTGCCGTTAGCCTTCTGCAAATAATTTGCCTTCTTCACTAAAGCGAGAAGTTCATCCCTATGCTTGAGTTGAACTTGAGAAAGTGATGAGCCCATACTTACGATGCGCGAGCCTATTCCAGGTGCGTAGTACAGGAGTGAAGGAAGCGCATTCCTAGACAAGAATCACGCTTTGTCGGGGACGTATCATTGAGACAATCACGTCGGGGTCACCAGTTGATGCGTTGTGGGTCCCAGTACCGGGATGAATCAGTCAGCTGACGACCTGCACCCAGGCAGACTGTCCAGGCGGGCTCCTCTTAGTGGCGAAGATGACAGCGACACAAAGGTTTCTTTTGGTGAGAGGAAGCACAGATAGTACTACGCACCTCTCTTTTATTGTGCAGCAAGCGTGGGGGGGCGGTTATGTTACACATGAGGAAGTTAGACAGGAATAGGGAATATTGCCATATATGGCTACACCTTATGCTATAGCCAACTCACGTTTTACACGTTGCTGTTCCAATAGTGTCGCCCTATATGTATATTGTATGTGTATTGGGTTTTCTGTGTACGTGACTTCCTACTGATGTGTCATGATATTGCAACAATATATCTCCAATTAATTGGAGTAATGTGTCTGCTTTCTTTATCCAGGAAATTTAATACCTAATTTTATTATTATTTTTACTACTAAGATGACGACAATGACGATAACAACAACTTGCTTTTCATGGGAAAGCAGCATTGGTTGTTTTGCAGTATAAAACTTTCAGCTGCATATGGTAAGTTACCTTATATACATCTAGGAGTTTTCATTTGATCAAGCTAACTAATTGGTTGAACATTTACACCTGATAATTGCATTGTTTTTCAGCTTTGTAAAAAGGAGAGATGTTCCATTTCACCTATATTGCTTTCTCTTTCATTTTGCTGGAGTGAAATTCTGTCTGCCTGATGGATACATCATTCAGGTGGTTAAATACATCATATTATGTCAGGAATGTTACATTAGTAGTTCATTCTGCTATAATGGGCTTGACACATCATTGGAAAAGCATATCAGACCTCCTAAATGTCAGTCAACAATGTGTGGAAGGTAGCATTAGACGAACAAGAAAAACTAAAAACAAAAAAGGAATTAAAAGAGCAAGGTATATTCATAGATTAGTGGCCATATTTATAATTACAAAATAGATATGGAAGAGTATGGAATTTCACTGAACTGCAACAATTAGATATAATTTTAACAGGCCCAGAAGAGAAATGTATAGCGAAGATGTATAACTACTTATTAAATGTTACTTTAGAAGAGGAGGTAGTAAAAGGCTGCATAATAGCATGGGCAAAAATTTGGGGGCATAATATAAATTTAGCAGATTGGGAAAAATGTGGAATAAAAATTATACATTAACAAAATCGGTGGCCTATAAAGAAAATATGTATAAGATGTTCTATAGGTGATAGTTGCCCCCAATGAGACTGGCTAAAATGTACCCTAATATGAATCAACATGCTGGAAATGCAGACAGTACCAAGGTACCTTCTACCATATGTGGTGGTCATGCCCGGAAGCCCAAAAATATTGGATTAAAACATGGAGTTGGCTACAAGAGATAGTAGAAGAGTGAACAGAATTTAAACTGGAATTGTTTCTATTGGGGATAATTAAGGGGAACTAGAGAAAGAAAGTTAAATGTATTCTATTACATATTCTGACAGCTTCAAAAATAATAATACACACAGTGTTGGAAACAAAATAGCATGCCTACTGAGGAATTAATAATTAAAAGAATTCTAGATTGTGCTGAAATGGACAAATTGACATTAAAATTAAAAGAAAAAGAACAGTCAGAGTATTACAAAATTTGGAATAATTGGTATAGGTTGAATAATAGAAATAAAGATGAAGGAAATAAGAAAATTATAGATAAAAGTAAACGAATGTATATGAAGATGTATAAATGTAGATATATATATGAGACTGATGTGTAGAATAATGTATACAATAATGATGACACAGTAAAAAGAGGGCTGTGAAAATATAAACAGTCCCTTCACATCCCGGACATAAACTATTTCAACTCCAATAAAAGAATTCTAACTTATTATTATGTAAGGTAATTGTAATTGTGACTACGAAATGAATGCACAAAACTGATGAACCAACCGACTCACTGTTTGTATATAAATAAGGATGAGAGCTGATGTTTTTATGTTTTGTTTGTTTGTTTGTTAAAAAAACAATAAAATTGTTTTCAAAAGAATTCTAACTCTAATTCTACTGCTAAAGTCAAGATTAATGTGTCTTAAAGATGAAAAAGAACAATAAAAATTATTACAAAAAAAACCTGTGTGGAGGGTGTGGATTTTCATTAGGTTCAACATTTCTGTGGTTTATATGTGTTTAATATTATTTAAAAATAGTAGATTTTTATTATATGCATCATTTGAAAATTGAAGGGTGGAACCCAGCATTTCATTAGAAAATTTCAATTCATTCTTTCTTCTTGTAGTTTCCCTAAATACCCTTCAAATCTATTTCAGAATCTTGGGAAATTTGCAGGATAATGGAAACTGTAGGATCAGTAAAGTAGAGGAATGGAGGTATGAGAAATTGTTTCAATTAATACAAGCATATAATTAGATTTTTACTCAGAAAGCATAATGAAACTAATTTTGCTCTTGAAAAGCCAAATGTGGTCAGACATCATTTATATTTAGATGGGAGATATTATCAGCACTAGGAACTTGAGGGAAGGGGAGCTACCGGAAAAAGGCAATGGTGCACTGCTTGTATAAGGTGACCAAAAAATGGTAAGGTTGTCCTAGAAGTCACCAACGAACAACTTTCCTGGGGACAGACCAAATTTACTGGACAAATGCATTTAAGTGCTACATTTTGGAGCTCTGAGATCCTAAAGTAATGCAGATGTTTAATTAAAATTATAAAACAAAGAAGGTGCTAATTCCACTATTTTGCATGGAGTTCCTAGAGTTACAACCATGAAGTACAATACCTCTTCATACATTAAGGTGAACCAAACAGTAATCATTTAACTGAATGCACAAAGGGCTTCAAAGTAGGCACAGAAAAGACCTGCATCTCCTTCACCCCTCAAAATTCATGCATGTAGTTATAGATATGAACTAGAGCTATACTTGCAATGGCTTGAATGCAACTAACACTGCTCACACTCTAGACCCAGATCCCAGGGAAAGCTGTACTCATGTTTCTGCAAATATGAATAGAGCTTTCTTTAGATCTGAATACATGAAAATTTAGAAGAGAAAAAGGCTCCAGATACAACCCCATTCTCTACTACAAAGGTCTCCAAACTTGGCAACTTTAAGACTTGTGGACTTCATCTCCCAGAATTCTTCAGCCATCTGTGCTATTCGAGGAGTTGAAGTCCACAACTATTAAAGTTGCCAAGTTTGGGGACCATGCTCTATCAGGTTGGAAACTCCAGGCATTCAACTGACTCCTTCAATAGAGCTACTTTAGTCCAATCATTTTAGCCATATCTTAGTAGAAAATATGTCCTTTGCAGACTGAAGATCTTGATTCTGTGGTCTGATGACCTAGACAGACAATAGCACCCAATGGGAAGTCATCGACCAACTTGGCACACAAATTATGTTTCTCTTGCACAACTTTATGGACCAGATTTACTTGATTTAGGTGACAATTATTTTGATTCAGAAGAATTGTCAATTAAGTTAATATTTAGCTTTCATGAGAACCAGTTTGGTTTAGTGGTTAAGGCATCAGTCTAGAAATAAGAAGGCTGATAGTTGTAGTCTTGTTTTAGACAAAAAGCCAGGTAGGTGACCTTGGGACAGTCACTCTTTCTGAGCCCTAGGAAAGAGGCAAAGAAAAACAACTGCTGAAAACTTTGTCAATAAAAAAGTAGGGATTGTCCCAGCATAGCCAGAAGTCAGGACTAACTTAAAGGCAGAAAAATTATGATAAATTCCTATGGAAACATAGGAAACAGCAGGAGCTGCTGGATCAATTAGCTGGCTCACTTTGTAAGCACATAAGACAACTTGCCTGCTAAACTTCTGAAAAAAATCCTTGCTCAGGTAGTCTCTGTGTTTCTGTGGAGCTGCTTACCAAAGAATCAAAGTGACATCTTTATCCATATATTCTGTACTTCTGATTACATTGTAAAAATAAAGTAACATACCTCACCTACATTACAATGGATGTGCTACATCCACATCAGAAGCATATAACTTTTCACGTGAAAGACAGATAGGATTTTCCTTTTTGCACATTTACCGGAATGTGAGAAAGGGAACGAGTTACATGTACATCCTTTCTTGTCACTTTTGAAATAAAGTGTAAAGTAGACTTGAATGATAGTATTTGAAGTCAAGAACACACACACAGACACACACAGACACAGACACACACAAACACACCTATAGTACACACACATCTACACACAAAAACCAAGCCAGCCCTGCCCACACACACACACACACACACACACATACACACACACAGAGAGAGAGAGAGAGAGAGAGAGAGACTCTATACCCTGTTCAGAAAGCCACAATAAATACAAAATATAGTGAATGGGATTGGCTCCAGTTTGGCAAAGAAATAGGACAAGGTTGTATATACTCATTCTGTTATTTCAGTCTATTCAATATGCTGAATTTATACTGAGTAAAGATGTATTGGAAGAAGATGAACATGATTTTAAAATTGGAAGAAGAAATAGCAATAACTTCTGTTCTGATGATGACTCTGCTGGCCAAAAATGCAAATTACCGGCCAACCCTAGGTAATGAAAGTGAAAAAGCAAAGTGAAAAAATGAAACTAAAATTAAATACAAAGTAATAGTAACAATAGATACGGTAGTCATCTGTAAACAATATTGAAGTGGAAGGTAGTTTCTGCATTTTAGGATGGAGCCAGAAATCAAGACATGCTGCAGATTAGCTCTTGGAAAAGATATTCACAGAATGTGATGTGTTGTAGCTACAAAGGTTAGAACTATGCAGGCACTGTATGTAATCCATGTGGTGCTGTATGGAAACAAAACAGAGATACAGGATAGAAAAGTATTCATACTTTTGAAATTGGTATAGGAATGTATTTCTTGAAGCATTACAAATAGTAAAAAAAATGGAAAACTTTTTAATTAAATTACTCAGAGACCTCATATGGGTATAAATGACCAGGCTCAAAGTATCATATTTTGGACACATCATGTAAAGAGCTAGTTCTCTGGAGGATTCTGTAATACTGGAAAAGGAAGGATAAATAAAGGAGAATGACCACCAGGTAGGTACATGGATTCAGTTGTAGCACCAGTTGGAAGACCTGAAAAATCAGGTTCTGGAGAAAATATCCTGGTGAAAATATATCAGTGTGGTTGCTAAAAATTGATGACACATAACCATATCATACGTAAAACACATGTACACACACACACACACACACACACACATATCCCAACTGGTTTGCAAACTTAGCTCCTTTGGATGCAGTAGGCTTTTCTTCTGAATCTATTTGCATTGCATGGTGTTGGAACACACCACCAAATATTTTTGGTATACAGTTTGTGAATGCACTGAGAAGAAAGCAGGACTATGTCTGTTTGTCACTTTCTGAGTATAGCCCTGATATGGAAAAACCTGTACATATTGCATTAGACTCATAGTTTTGATGTAAGGGGAAAAGAACAAACATCATCATGCACTGAAAAAACATTTTAAAGGGATCATGTAAACAGTCTTTGTGCCAGTAGTGGGATTCAAAATTTTTTACTACTGGTTCTGTGGACGTGGCTTGGTGGTGTGGCAGGAGAAGCATACTGTAAAATCTCCAGTCAGAGGTGGTATTTGCCGGTTTTCTGAACAACTCAAAATTTCAGCTACCGGTTCTCCAGAACTGGTCAGAACCTGCTGAATACCACCTCTGCTCTGCTCCCTGTTGCTATATAGGCTGCTATATAGGAAATACACAAAATGGAGAAAAAAAGTTTTTTCTTAGGTTGTAACAAAATTGCCCCATCTCTCATTCTGTTGGAATATTTTACATGAATTATGTTCCAACTGAAAAGAACGCCAAATATTTTAATCTCACAGTCATAAAATTATTGGAAAATTACTGTAGATAACATTTCTAGTGTACTTTATACTGAGTGACCTCCCTGTCAGTCCCTCTATCCAGCTCAGGATAAGCACATGGGCCATTCACTTCATTTAGCAAAAAATTAATTTGATGGTTTTTCTTAACCATCAACAAACATTTTTTAAAAAACTATTATTGCAAAAATAAGACAAATTATAAGCAAAAACAGGGATAGAGAAACATGAACAATAAGCAAGATGATTTATGATTTAGTACCAATAATCTATATTACCTTTATATCAGTCTATATCAAAAACCAGAACTTTTCAAAGCTTCTTGATAATAGCATGGAAAGGATTTAGTTTTTCCAATTTTTTTAAATGGGCGCATTATTTTCCAACAGAGATGGAAAATAGGACACGTAAGAAATTGCAACATCATGAAGAAAACCATTTGGTGATTTTGGATAATGTATCCAGTAAAAGGTAGGTGGGATAGTTTTGAGACTCCAAATGAAGGCACAAAGAAATTCTTTTGTTTCCTGTAATTTAGTTTGAAGAAGAATATGAAATAAAGCATACTTACTTGTTCCAAGCCTAGGGAGAAAAAAACATTGACTAAACATTGGTACAAACTGATGTCTGAATTTGGCATCAAATGTATACAATGTTGGTGCCTGGAACATCTTTTTAGGAAATATGTTTATAGGTAGGAACATTACAGAGAACATTGTTTCTTCAGGTATGACATATGGAAAATAAATCTTTGAAGACAAATTCAGCAACTGAGCAGGAACATCTGGATTTGTAATTGTTCAGAAAGCCAGCAAATGAATTTAAGTTCAAATTTCACCCATATCATCATTATAAAATGTCCAGCTCTTTTTGATAAGACAAAGTAAGAACATTTCTTTTTCATTTTTTGCTGAAAAGTATTCATGGTTATAAGAATGTAGAAATTTCCCCTGTAGGAAACTGCTATCTAGGGATAATTATTAATAGGTGGAATAGAAATAGGCATTTCATCCTACATTCTTGCATTCCTAACAACTTATCATTGCTTCTTAAGGTAATTAGCTACTTATTAGGCCTATGTGAGACATCAGCAGTTTGTCTCATCAAAGTGTGAAGGCAACATTATTCACTTCATTGCTTTGCCTGGTGCCCTTCCAACAACCTCTCTTGGCATATCCAGTAGCCAAATAGGGCTTTGGTGCATGTGTCTTATATGCATAGAACCTCTTCTGCTCCTTCTAATGAGTACAATTTGGCATGAAGTGAAGCAGCATAGCAACTATCCTTCACTTCTCAAAAGCAGAAGTTGCATTGCTATGAAACTCAAAGAAAATGCTTTTACGTAGTACTGTGGGAAAGGTTGTCACATATTTATAATCCAATAAAATGAAGAGCAAACTGACACACACATGCATGCAAAAATAAAAAACATAGCAGACAAAATCTACATCTCAGTGACAAATATACTGACATTTACATCTGATGTTCTGCGCAGTAGTGTTTTCATTTTCATTTCATGTTTCTATCCCAGTGTAAAATAATTGAAAATTTTATATTCTATAAATCAATAGTAGGCTTAATATGTCTACATCAAAATAGTAAGTCAGTCAAAGTCATATTTAAAGGTGGATGAAGGTTTCATTAAATTTTCCTTTAAGTTGAAACTTAAAAAATTTAAACTCCATGGAGCAATATGCAAGTAAGAGTGTAGTTATTTTTTAACATTCTTTTATCGCTTTTCTTTTGGGATAAAAACAGTGAAAACACTACTGTGAAGAATATCAGCGCTTACTACTAGTTTGCTCTTCATTTATTGGACTTTGTGAGTTGGTGCTTTAATGAAAACAATGAATAATGTGCCTTATAGCAACAACATTTATTATATTGTATTATATATAATTTAGTCAAGCCATATATGAAGAACGTATATGAGAAAATGTTTCGAAAATGTGCACATTGATATGGAAGTAGTTTGGAACAAGTTTAGAATAGATAAATATCAGTGTAGTGTTGAATTAAACCTGAGAGATGCAGGTTTAAAGCCAACCTGAACCATAGAAATTAAGTCAACAATTGATACTTTCAGACCAACGTGTCCCACAAAGATATGGGGGTAAAAGCTTCCCATATAAGCTGCTTTGGGCCCATGGAAAAAAGCTAGAATATAAATCAAACAAGAAAACAGTGCAACTGACATAATATAAAATCAGATGATTCAGCTATCCCTATATGATACACAAAATAGATTTGCAGATACATTAACCATGAAAGTGAAGTAGTCAGTTAATCTGTTTCCATGTATGGGATGTGAAACATAAATGAAAAACCTTCAAAAAGGTTGCATTTCCACCAAGACTTTATGAAGTGCCTTGAACATAAAAGATTATAGTTTCTGCAAACCTCAGGAGAGGTCAGTGTAAGCTTACCACCCAAATGGAATGGTGGAACTGAAACATTCTCACCAAAATGAAATGTAGAACTTAATGCATAATTTCATTTTACATTTGTGATGTAGTTCTAAAGTATAATAGAAACCAGAACTTAACAAATCAGAAAGCTGAATGTCAAAAGATTTTTTTTAAAGCAGCTTTCATGTTGACCTCTACTCTCCAGAAACTTAAAATCTGTTTCACATCAGAAGCTGTGGGGACAAAACCATACATGGAAAATGAATAGGCACCACCAGTTTACAGAGGACCAGTTAGATTTTTTTTTTAACAATCCAGTGGGATTCATGACATAACCAAAGAGCAACAAACAGCAGGTGATAGGAAGGATTTATATGAAAACAAGACTACTTTGAACTCAAGATGCTTTTTTATTGTGTCCACATTTTCCAAGGGTGCTTAAAAAAACATAAATAACTCATCAAACACTATATTGAAACAGAAATGAGACCAAGTAAAAGAAAATATTAATTCCTGTCCATGGTTGTTTTATATATTTCTTTCAGTTATATTCAAAGACTCTGAATGTAGTATTTTAGTTTAGCTTTTAAGATGTACCGAAAGCATTGTCTGAACAAAGTAATATTATTTATTTCAGTAAAAAAACCACAATTTATCCCAGTTTTAATTCACATCTATCAAATATTTCTAGCGCTAAGATTCATAGCTTTATTTTAGTACTAGCAAATTGTGCAACTCATGGCAGTTTACCATAATAAAATTCAAAAGCAAAATACAGTTGAAACCAGTAAAAAATTCCAATATAACAGAAATTTGGGGGAGAAATAAGAGAAATCTTAACAAGCAAATGTGCCAATTCAGCAATGAAAAACATTATGGAAGTACTATGTATAACAATTCTGTTTGACAGATTTCTGCAAAAATGTCAGAATTGATATCAGTCTGAATTCAGAGGGGACTTATTTCATAAAGTGTGGGCCACCGCAAAAAAGCCGTATGGGTAAAGTCAATATCCTATTTTGCAGCAAGCATACTACATCCATTCTATCTGAAAAACCAGTTTTACTGGTATGTAGGAACCAAGAAATGTAGCACTTTAAGATTAAAAGGTTACATTATCTATAGAAGAGTTCATTAGCAGAAATTTAAACCAACAAAAGCACTCTTTCAGAAATCTATATATAATCACTATATCTATATATAAAGAATCGCAGTGGCACAGTGGTTATAATGCAGTACTACAAGCTACTTCTGCTGGCAATTTGACAGTTTGAGTTTCACCAGCTCAAGGTTGACTCAGTCTTCCGTCCATCTGAGGTCAGTAAAAAGGGGATACTAATGAGGCTAGATGGATGGATGGATGGATGGATGGATGGATGGATGGATGGATAGAGAGAAAGAGAGAGAAAGAGAGATGATGGTGGATAGATAGATAGAGATAGATAGTCCTTCTGAACAGCATTGAAAAGGTATATAGATTAGATGATTAGATGAAGATAGATGAGAGAGAGAAGTGGGGGAGGAGGACGACCATCAGCAATCTCTTTGGAAAAACTGATGAGACCTGGCCTTCTTCTCCCTAAAGTCTGTATCAAATTTTAAGCTTCATTAGTCATTATCCTTTCTCCTATCTACATAAAATGTGATTTCTAGTACTAAAACCCTCAGATACTCTTCATATAAATGACACTAATCACATTGCTTACAATTACAGGCAGCAACTATGAACTGAAAGAGAAAAATGGAACCCTACAGAATTTTGTGTTTATACCACTGGAAAATTTCAAGGTTTATATATGAAGAGATAGAGAGCAGCATGGTGGCCTAGAAGTGGAGCTCTCAACTCACATTCAGGAGGCTGCAAATTCTATCCTGGGTTGCAGCAGATATTTCTGTCTCTGGGCACAAAAACAAAATACATGCTGTGAACCTCACATAGGCATCAGGAAGGACATCCAGCCAGTAAAGAGTCAGCTCCATTCAGTTGTTTCAACTCCACTCTGATACAAGGGATTACAGGGTCAGTAAATATATATATATATATATAAAGAGATAAGAATTCAGCATTTGGGTGCCCTACCATAACATTGTCCATGTACATATAACATTAGCACATAATTATTGAATTAAATTAAACACTATTTTAAACCCAACAGAAATTTCATAAATAATAGCAATTTTTCAGTGTCCAAGTCAAAAAACTATTGACTGCCCTCCTAAAGTAAAAATGTTACAACTAGGTACATCTCTTGATTGAGGGTTTTCCACAGTTCAGGAGCAATATGCAACAATCTTGAGTCCTCATTATGTGAGACTACTTTTAATCATTTTCTGTGTACATGCTTCAGACATGATGCTATTCAATGAAAAAATGTTTAAATTCATTCATATTCATATTTTTGAAGGGACGCGGTGGCTCAGTGGCTAAGACACTGAAATTGTCGATCAGAAAAGTTGGCAGTTTGGCGGTTCAAATCCCTAGTGCCGCATAACAGAATGACCTCCAGTTACTTGTCCCAGCTTCTGCCAACTTAGCAGTTCGAAAGCATGTAAAAATGCAAGTAGAAAAATACTTTGGTGGGAAGGTAACAGCGTTCTGTGTGCCTTCGGTGTTTAGTCATGCTGGTAACATGAACACAAAAACGTCTTCGGACAGTGCTGGCTCTTCGGTTTTATAATGGAAATGAGCACCGCCACTAGAGCCGGAATGTATGTGCAAGGGGAACATTTAACTTTATTCATGTTTTTACTACATATTTTCCTCTATTGTTCTGCTGCTATTAAATATTACACAATAGATCAATGATGCTCCTGCTTCTTTATGAAAGTGATACAAAAGTAAATTCAATTCAATTTAATTAAAGTCAATTCAGCAAACAAATACAGACCCAAGAAAAAACCAAAATAAAAACAAATCAAAGCATAAGCAACAGTATATACAGTGGTATTCAGGTCATTTTACTATATTTTATTCTTGAAATTAAACTTTGCAACATTATAAATTACATCAAAGACCTGGTGAGCAAAAAATCAACAAGAAATCATCTTAATTGCCAGAGATTGTTGTTCAAATAGGAAAAATAAGGTTTTAATGTACTGTCAACTAAAATCTATAAATGAAATTACAGGGGTGATCATTACAACGTCTTCCATGTCACATGATTTGCTTTAGGAACATTACGTTTTCCGAACTATAACAGTACAGAAAAAATATATTACAACATACCCTAACGAAGATCCCCCAATCTTCATTGTTGGTTATCAGGGTATAAATAAACCATCTCTCAATTCTTGCTGTCTTGCATATCCTGAATAATTGTTCCAGTTTATGTTGTAATTCTATTTCCAGAAATCATTAGGTAATCATGTTTCTTGCCTGGGGCCAGTCAAAGTCAATCATAAAGCAATCTGGGAAAGTCTAAAAACATATTTTTCTAAAAAATGCTGCAAGACCAAACAATAAGTTATGATGGTTCTG
This sequence comes from Pseudonaja textilis, assembly GCF_900518735.1. The sequence goes on from NW_020769324.1 coordinate 18,051,948, forward strand.
TCCAGTTTAAATGTAGTCTATTCCTGTCCAAAATTTTCTCTTGAATAATCCAGTCCTTAAGTGTGGTTGCTAAATGTGTAAAAGAGATCGTACTGCTGATGTTGAGAAAATTAATAGTTAAAATTAACAGGGCTATCTCTATTCCATTTCTTATATACTAGCTCAATACCCGTGCTTCGCTATGAAACCATGTGGCTGGGCTTAGTTTTGGGGGAGGAAAATAAGAGGGTAAAAATTCTGCCTCTGCCTAATGGCATCCATCAATATTAATCTGGCTAGTGTCCTGTAAGTGTGTGAAAGAGTTGAGTGCTGTTTGGAAAGTGAAACAGTATTTGCTGTGTAAGGAAGAAGACAGAAAGGAGCCTGGGCATGGCTTAACTCGACTGTTCTGTATAACAGATAAAAGATAATCAGGGTTGGAAGGGACCTTGTAGGTCATCTAGTCCAACCCCCTGCCCAAGCAGGAGACCCTACACCATTTCTGACAAATGGCAGTCCAATCTCTTCTTGAAAGTCTCAAGTGATGGCGCTCCCACAACTTCCGAGGGCAAGGTGTTCCATTGGTTGATTGTTCTCACTGTCAGAAAGTTTCTCCTTATTTCCAGGTTAAATCTCTCCTTGTTCAATTTCCATCCATTATTTCTTGTACAGGCGCTTTAGAAAATAGCATGACCCCTTCCTCCCTGTGGCAGCCCTTGAAATATTGGAAGACCGCTATAATGTCTCCCCTGGTCCTTCTCTTCACTAGACTAGCCAAGCCCAGTTCCTGCAACCGTTCGTTGTATATTTTAGTCTCCAGTCCCCTAATCATCCTGGTTGCTCTTCTCTGTACTTTTTCTAGAGTCTCAACACCTTTTTTATAATGTGAACAGAACTGGATGCAGTACTCTAGGTGTGGTCTTATTAAGGCTTTATAGAGTGGTATTAGTACTTCCCTTGATCTTGACTGTATCCCTCTTTTAATACAATTTAGGATTGCATTAGCTTTTTTGGTGGCTGCTGCACACTGCTGGCTCATATTTAGCTGGTTATCCACTAAGACTCCAAGATCCCTGTCACAGTTACTGCTATTGAGCCTGGTTTCACCCAGTCTATATGTGTACTTCTGTTTTTTCTTGCCTAAGTATAGGACTTTACTTTTCTCTATATTGAATTTCATTTTATTAGATATGGCCCAGTTTTCTAGTATGTCAAGATCCATCTGGATCTTGAGCCTATCTTCTTGGGTGTTAGCTATTCCTGCCAGCTTAGTATCATCTGCAAATTTGGTAAGTTCCCCTTCTTTTCCCTCATCTACATCATTAATGAAGATATTGAAGAGTACTGTGTAGAGTTGTAATTGCAGGAATGAATTCAGAGGAGATCTATACATTATAAAAGGATTCTGTAATGAATCATTTATAATTTTGTTCTGACTTCTCTTCCAATCTTTTTAATATATGACTTTCTTACTACTTCTTCAAAACATCTATCTTCACCAGAACTGATTCAACACATCATAATCTAAAATGAAGTGATAACACTTTTATTTATATTTGCCAAGGGGCTGACTAGAACGGATGAAAATAGCCATCTTCCAAAAATATGATCCTTTGCAATGCAGCATAATATCAGCATTTTTCTTAATTAGTCTTGACAGTTTATGTATTACACCATGAGCTTTTACAAGATACCAAAATAAAACATTTTCGGTAAAAGCCATAATCAGTAAAAATACTTTTCTATTAAATATTTCCAATAGAAATATTGAGACACTTTACAGGGACAAAAAAGATACACATGGAAATGCAACATTACATAAAGCTTTGCAGATGCACTGGTTATCTTCATCCTAAAAGTAATAGTAGATTCAGAAAAGAAACCAACCTAACAACGTTTGTGAAGGAAAATCACAGGATAGAAATTCTATCAGTTCACCAACAATATTGGAATTAATTCTGAAGAATGTTCCATCTTCTTAAAATCCACCATAACTGGTCAGCAGTACCCTCTAAAATTACCAAAAGGGAACCAAGTTGGAAAAGGTGGATGTTCATGACTACATCAATAATTGTTATCAAATTTGAGAGAAGAAAATATTAAGTCCAAGTGTACCAGAATGTGTCTTGGAGAAATTCCATGATCTATCTCATATAAAAGCACTCAGTTTGCAATTTGCTTCTAGGAGCCTTACTTTGGATGATGTGGATTAATCTTTGCAAATTGCTAATTATTGGCAATTTCTAGTGATCTAGTATGCTTTTTATGCCCTTACAAGTTTACAGACATTATGAAAAGTAATATCATAAGAAAAGTCTGCAACATCATAGCAAACATCTAAACATAGATGGAAAGCTCAATTTTCTTTGAGTCCTTATTTGCAGAATTTAATTTCATGTACTCGATTGCTTCAATCAAGCAAATTGTGAGGTCTTTTTTTTCTCCACGGAATCTCTCCTGAGAGTATTTAAAGATATATTTGAAGAAAGTAATCCTCATGTGAAGAATTTTAACTGATACTGTTGAATTTAGTTTGCAGCGTTTTCTTAATCACATCATTTGTAGCCGAGGAATATCGCTGAGAACTAGAGCCTGCATGTGTTCAAAATCCAATTACTATCAAATATTCTGTGCATATTATATATTTGGAAAGCATGGTGGAGGAAGAAATGATCACATGGACTTGCCTGGAATCAATTATTTGGTTTGATATTAATTTATTTTTAAACAAATGGTTAAATTCTTAGATGTGGGAATTAATAGCAACTTCAATCTTTTCTGTCTCACATAGCAATTTTGTAATCATTTCCAAAATCAATATTGTCAGATGCTTGGTCCTTAGTTTATGTTTTCAAGGCAACCCAAAACAAATCAGATTGGTATAACAAATATTATCATATCTTTCTCTTTTGAAGAAATATAGAGTGTATATCTCTTTTTTTCTTTTTATAAGTCAAGTGTGCTTGTTACTTAAAAAAAACAAGGACAGAAGAGTAAAGAATAAGGAAGGATGATTATAAGAAAGAAATGAAAGGGCTTCAAAGGGCTTCATAGCTTAGATGAAGGAGAGAAAACGTGAATACAAAAACTATGAAAGTGTCAGAGTATCATTTATTTTCTGAATAGCAACTTCCATGTGAGAAAGTATGCATTTTAATCACTCAGGATATATAAGATGTAATATCAAAACACCACTGCTCAGAAATCTCTTCAACATTTTATGTTTTATTTATCGTATTTCTCCACATTCCCCCAAAACAGCAAAGCAGCATTTCAGCTGCCCCATTTTATTTTTACAAATATGTCAGGCTGAAGGATCAAAGTTATCAATTGAATGTACAGCTGAATAAAAATTTCAACTTGCCTTTAATTTGACATTATAAAAACTACATTACATTAGATCTCATGTCATCTCAGTTCAGGTTTCAATGTATGCCCTTTTATTTCCTTAAACAACGAAGCATTTCACATTAATGGAACATTGTTAACCACTTATGAATAAAGTTCTTCAAATATTATCATGTTTTTTTACATAGGCCCTAACAACTAATTTTCATATGTTGCATCTCAGAAATATATTCAAAAATTAACTTTCTGCATCATAAATACTAGTTTTTCAAGTGTGAAATCTGTATATTATCCTCTTCTAGAAATTCAGTGAATACTTGGAAGTTATTTTGCAAGAATTCTTAATAGTAGATACACTTGCCCAGAAAACTGTTTTATCCTATGCTACTGGTGAACACTGAATGTGATCCAGTTATGGATTGAAAGTCATCCACTGATATCATGACTGAGTTGAAGTAAAATAATAAAAAAGCCAAAAAATGAACCTGTATGTGTGTGTGTTTGTGGTGTGTTGTATAGTGTGTTGAGACTAGGGTAACATTTCTTAATTCCTCATCTCATCTCCATTATGACTATTCCACAAAATCATTTCAACAACCTGGTTCAATACTGTATTGTTCCTTATCATAAACCTTTTGTGTGCTATAATCAGATGAAATTTATACTACAAAACAACAATATAATAGAGATGGATTCCAGGACAACAACATCACTCTAGTAGGTATTCATGAAAAAAAAACATCCCTTTGCAATCTCACTTGATATCTTGGCCTGACATGTTCACTGAAATATTGCAAGATTTTATAATATTGTAAGTATGTATGTATGTGTATGTGCATGTGTATCCCTGTATCATCATGCAAGATTACTCAATAGAATTCCAGTCTGAAAAGACTGAGGATCCTTGACAGAATTGTCAGTTGTCCAGCATTTTTCCAGTCCAGGGAGGAGGAATTCATCTTGCTTCATCTCTTGTGTTATACATTCTTTTGCTAATCATCCCCAAAATGTGCACTTCGCCTTTACCACAGAAAATTGACACTGGATTGACATTAGGTTACAAGGTTAGTATTATAATCCTTCTATCTACCTCAAGTTTAGTATAAATATAGGAGAACAGGAACCAAATGGTAGTATACATGTTTTGGAACTGATATTTCCAAGACAAATTAGAAAAATGTTCTTCCCATATCCTTGAGAAATATTTTTTAATAATATAATATTCTTTCCAGCATATTTTTTTCTGTATTGTTCCATTGAAAAATTACTCAGCTTGAAGTCAAGCAGAGGAGCATGTAAAAAAAAAAAACTTCCCCATCTTCCAGGAAAAGAATCTATTAATCCAAACTATGTTGAAATCTGGTTATTTTATATAAATTTGAACAGTTATTTTTTTAAAAAATTGTCTTTCTATTTTGAATGATACAGCTAAGATTAAGATGACGTGCAGTCACTTCCTGCTGTTATTTGTGTTCCATTCAAATATCCATACTGATCAAAGCAAAAATAATCACTAAAAGCATTAAAACTTTTGTTGAAAGGAGTAGAAGTGTAGATTCCTTCCCAAGAACAGAGCAGACTTTGGGGGTAGGGATAGAAAGGGAGAGAATGTGTGTGTGTGTTCAGACACAACAAGCAAACCATGAAACATGCAGTTGAAAAGTTTGGGATGACTGTGAAAAGTTTCCATGTTCTCTTGTTAAATAATGTCCCAAGGCAGTCTAAAGCATATGAATAGTTCTTTCACAGGTCACAGATTCTATTCACTTCTTGGACATTGTTATTATCCAACAGAAATAGACAGTCCTAATTAATATTCTACACATACCTGGGAGAACATTCTTAAAGAATTTATCCTCTAGTGGCTTAGAATTTTTTTTAAAAAAAGAACAAATGGCAGGCATTAAAAATTGTGACTAGTTAATTTACTGTAAACACAGTGAAGTATTAAAAGTTTAATTTAATAAAGAAACTACCACTAAATAGACTTGTTTTTCTAGTTTTCTTTGCCTTTTACTATCCCACAGCTCTACTGTGTATATTAAAGTTGAACTGTGAAGTCACTTTGCAAGTAATTATAAGCTTGGCACTTTTCTAACATAATATAACAATTACCACAGCAACCACACTTTCATTAGGCTTCTTTAAAGAATGAGCAGATTACTATACAGGACAGAAGACATTTATATACAGTGCTAATATTTGCTCTTATATCAGCATACAACAAAGGATATGCATTTGGTTGTGTATTGATAAGACAAACCACAATTCTAAATCGTGTTTCCTGAAATACATTAATTCAGGCATTAATTCTTTATAGTCCAAAGATTTTTTTTAAAAAAACAACAACTCAAAATTGTTGGATTAATTTTTTTATTTCATAACATCTCTAGTGACCCTAGAGATTATATTTCTAAATTACATTTGTATACCTCTTGTGCTACTCTTGTAGCATGACTATGTTATTTCTCTGTTACTTTGAAATTTATTTTGTTTGTTTTGTTATAAGAGTATCTTGTCTTTTTCTAGGAGTTCAATACTTTGCCATGCATCCCTTCTTCATTTTTTCCTTCAACAACAAACCTGGAAGGAAATTGGCTTTTCTGTCCTAAAGGCACCCCAAAAGCTTCAATACTTGATAGTGGACATGCATTTGATAGTGGACATGCATTCCCCATCCATCCAGCTCTTATAACCCTTGTGTCGTAATAGCTCACAATGTAGATGGAATTGAATTTCAATGCATAGTAAGCAAACTAGTTTTATTTTAAAAAAACAACTACAATTCACATTTTCTTAGAAAGCAAGTATGTGAGAATGAACTAAAAAAGGGAAGGAAACACTGATACCTTCCAATTAAACACCTTCCAATTAAAATTTTAAATCCTGGTTATTTACAGTGAATACCTGGAGACTTAAATAGCATATTGACTTAAAGTATTCCAACTCCAAGAACTTTGTCCAGTAAGCAAATACATCAGGATAGCCAATGGTGGGATTCAATTTTTTTTACTACCGGTTCTGTGGGCATGGCTTGGTGGGCATGGCAGGGGAAGGATACTGTAAAATCTCCAGTCAGAGGTGGTATTTGCCAGTTCTTTGAACTATTCAAAAATTCCGCTACCGGTTCTCCAGAACTGGTCAGACCCTGATGAATACCACTTCTGATAATCTTCTGACTGATACATACTGAACCTTGCATACAAAAACCTTCAGAAATCTTATCTGCTTCTGGATACCTGAATTTGTCACTTTTATTCTTTTTTAGTTTCTCTTTTTGGATTTGGCCAATTCCATTTCCTTCATTTTCTATGCATAGAATTAGCTTCATCTCTTTTTTTTATTAATTTAGTTCACACACTAAAATTGGCATTTAATAATAATAGGATTTTCCTATGAATCAATTTTACTGTCCCTCAAAAATGATTCACCCCTTCATTTATTTATTTGTTAATTTATATAGATGCCTATCTCACACAGTGATTCTGGGTGATTAGAGCAGATAAAAACAATAGATTAAAAGGATGCAGAGCATGGAAATACACAACGGCTTCATAGGGATAATATCAGTATTGAACACAAGTGTTTGGGGGAAAAATAATAGAGATGTGAATTTTGAGTTTCAGTTCATGTAGTGGTTGGTAAATATGAAATATATATCTGCTTCTCACAGCTCCTTCAATGTTCTATGTGGATGCTAAAACAAACACACAAAGGAAAAGACAAGGATTGTATTATTATTATTATTATTATTATTATTATTATTATTATTATTATTATCTCTTTTATTCATTAAACATGAAACTCAGTCAACTGAATGTTTAAAAATGTGTCACAAACACCAGTGACTAGTGGTAGTGGTTGATACAAGTTTCTGACAGCATCCTAGATATCAACCAAGTATATTCTTAAAATATACAATGTTCTGAATAGTTTTTTGCAGTTCCGCTGGTGTTATTGCAGGAAGCTGCAATTTCTTGATGTGTTTTGTAAAATTATTGGACATGATACCAAGTGCCCCAATGAAAATGGGTATCATTGTTACATGTTTCATCCATAACCGGGAAGTTTCAATGGTCAGGTTACAGTATTTCATCATATTTTCCAGCTCTTTTTCTTTGACTTTGGTGTCTCCTGATACAGCAATATCAATAAATTGTATGGTTTGGCCCTTGACAACAGTCGTCTTGTTTCATCTTGTTTGCTTTTGAGTACCTTTGATCCAGGAGGCAGTTTTATCGTGTTCCACTGGGTTTTCCCACAGTTGTTTCCAAAAATTCAAAGTTTTTTCTTTACATGGGTGAACATTAACATGGATTCGACTTTCATAGACTGGTAGAAGAGGTGTTGGTTTCTTCTGAACTGGACATTTTCACAATATTGTTTTATTTGTCTTTCATATATTTCGATTTTCTTTGCTGTTGCTATTACATGCTGTTTTAGTTCTTCCATAATTTCTGTTATTGTTTTTTCCTACTGGTTGTATTTTTTGTGTAAACTATTTTTCAGCTTTTTAATTCTTTAGTTTTCCTTCTTTCAAGTATTTCAAATTGCTGACATCTCCTCGTAGTTTTTTAATTTTATTTTCAAGTCGAATTTTCCACTTTGGTGTTCCAGTGGATTTCTTTTTTAGCATTTTATAACCCAATTGTGCAGTTATAATGGCAGCTGTGCTGTACATTAGTTGCTTTGTTTCATGTAGTGTGCTGGGTGGGATGGAAGTTAAAATGTTGCCATTTGACATTTAGTAGGTCTTTCACTCATTTGCTATGTACTTCACAAATGGTAAGCAGTCTTTTTCTTTCTGGGTTTCCTTTGATGTTGTTTTCAATCTTTTCTTTCAGCATTTTTGCTAGATCAGTTAGGTCTACACTTTGGAGTTGTTGCACAGAAAGATCTTCATCCTGTATGTTGTTTTCTTCCATTGGTTGGTCAGTTTGTTCAGGTATTGGAACTGTTTCTTTAGCTTGTTTATCATTACTTGCTGTTTTTGTCAGGATTCCCACAGTTAGCCCCATTTAAATCATGAGCCTGGAGCCAAACTTCCAAAACTTAAAAAGAATTATTGGGAGTTAATCTGTGGGGCACTGCCTGGGTGTAGCCAACTCTGAGACACATAATTCATTGTCACCCTTGACCCTGGTTTTTGCCCACTTCCTGGGTGTATCATAACTCATATTCTCCAATGGGACACATCCATAGCCTAGAGTCATCAGTCATGCTCTCCAGTTAGAATTTTGCACAGCAGAAACTTTAGTCGCCTAATTATTATCTTGAAAACATTTATGGAATGCAGTTTTGGTTTGCAAGCTGTTGCACTGCTCCCCCTTCCCTTTCTGTTAGAAACTCTAAAAAGACCATAGAAATATTGTATGACTTGACAATTTTCTTTCTAGCAAATGTTTCTAGATGTTCGCATTTCCACATTTGTGAAAAGTTTTTTATGGATGATGAAACGTCTTTGATCCATTAATCTTTGTTCAGTTAAGTCACTTTCTGTGTGTTTTTCCTTCCACAGTTGTATCATTCTTTTTTGAAATCCCCTGGCTGTTCATTCTGACTGATGGTAACATTTGATAATTTCTCGATTTTCTTCGGCTGTCCAAATTTTGTGCTTTTGTCTCAGTCAGTTTACAGTTGCCCTGGTTCCCCAGAAGAAGCAACTGAGTCATGTAGCCAATCTGATGCGATCCTTGTCGACTCAGGTGACAACCAATTTGGTATGGACTTTTGTTGATTTCTTTTTGTCATTGGTGATGGTAGGTGCCTGGGTTGGATCACTGTGGCTAAGCCACTACTGATCTGAAAACCGGCAATCCCATAACCATAGGGACCACATCCAATAGCCATCCAGGGTTGTTGACCACATCCAATAGCCGTCCAGCCATGGGTTGTTGTTGCTATATTATGATTATGATCATTCGATATAGTTATAACATTGTTATGGTTAGTGATAAAGGGAGACCCCAGAATTCATTTTTTGCATGTGCATGTATGGTACAAGTTGAATTTAATCAAAACTGTTTAGCATCAGCATTGCAGGAATTATTTATAATATTCCAATAAAATATAGGGAACAGGTTTCTTACACATCCACAGTGAGCAACTGAATTAGAGTCCAAACAGGCATATAGGTGGTCTTTTCCCAAACTTCCCTATAATGTGATATGTATTTTTATCTAAATATTGCAATAATTGGCATGTAGATTGTATATTTAAAAATTTTTTTGTAATGTTTTATTTTATTGCTACGTTTCTTCAATTTTGTAGTGAGTGAAACCTCCTTCCTTGAAAGAAATCTGATAAAACATAGAAGAGACTTTGAAGGTCTTCTAATCCAACCCACTGCTCAAGCAGGAGACCTCTACCATTTCAGACAAATGGTTGCCTAGTCTCTTGCCTAGCCTTCAGTGATGGAACACCTACAACTTCTGAATTCAGGCTATCCATTTGTTGATTGTTCTCACTGTTAGTAATTTTCTCCTTACAGTAGTTTTAGATTTCTTTTCTTCTTGGTTATTTTCTACCCATTGTTTTTTTGTCTTGCATTTTGATGCTTTGAAAAATAGTATGATCCCCTTGTCAAAGTGAATAAACTGAGTTATATGCATTATTATTATTATGGTTTGTCAGAGTCAGCCAGATTTTCAGACTGGTCTTGGCTTTTTCATCCACCTATTGAGTCCTTCCCAAAAACCTGGGACAGAAAGATGTGGATGTTTGATGGCATTAAAAGTATCATTGTAGGATGTAAGTTATTCCAAATAAAGCTGCCTTTTACAATTGACTGATGGTGATTTTTGTCAATGCCAATGGTGTTCAAATGATGCTCCAATTGCTTTGAGATTGCACACAAAGCACCTATTACTATTGGTACTACTTTTGTTTTCTTTTTTCATGTTTATTGCTACAATTTGTCCATTTTTGTAATGAATCAAAACTCTTTCTTTGAAGGAGATCTGATCCCAAGAACTATCAAATCAAAGTGAATAAACTGAGTTGTATGCATTATTATTATGGTTCATTGCACAGTCAGACAGATGTTGACTGGATTTGGCATTTTATTATTATTAAATTCATTTGCCACCCATCTCACAATTCAAGATGACTCAGAACAGATTAGAATATATTGCATTCATTTATTCCATCTTTTACTCACCATCAACTGCTAGGTGGGCATTTTAGACTAGGAAATATTGTGGAACTACCATTTGCTACCTTTAAAAAGCTCATGAAAAGATGGGATATATGTTTAATAGATATGATTATAGATTTATTATATGATAATTCATGATTAGAATCTGATTGCCTTTGTCCAAAAAACATAATCATACAGACTGACTTTATTAATGTTAATTTAATTTGTTTTTCTTTCTTTTCTTTTCTTTCTTTTCTTATATTTATGAATTTAGATAGTTACCTTCTTGGGAACTCTGGAAAAAGACAGATTAAATGCATAAAACAAGTCAATGCAGTCATCTTAAACAAAAAGAGGAGCAAAATTTAATGGTTAATAATCACTTTTTCTCTCCCACTGTTTGACAACATTTAGAATTCAGGGCACTTTTGCATTGCAATGCCTTACTGTTCTTTTCACCTTATGCAGTAGATACATTGCATGCATAAATGAATGACATGACTAATTACCACATCTATTCTCCATGCATGCATGGAGACAGTGTTGTGGTATTCCCACACATAAATCTCCATTGACACTGGCAGGCTAGACATTATTTTAATCTGAAGTATGAAACTATTTTATTAGAGCAATAAACCAACAGCTGAGAGAAGTACCTCTTAATGGAAAGGGAAACATCAAAGTATCTGCCCACTACCATACTTCAGTCTATAGTAGTTTAGCCAAACAATTACAGCCTAAAATAGTGATCAGGCATTTAGTATTTACACCATAATATAGGAAATACATTAAAATTCCCATCAAATTAAATAGGCCCATTTATTTACAAGATGTAAAGGACATTTCTTTGCCCTGTCATTTTAAGGTCTCCTGATAGCATTTTCTCCTTTTTGAAATTGTCTTTTAGATATAGATCTTCCACTGTGTGGATATCAGAAAAACTACTGGTAACAAAATACACAACAGATGTATACGTGCAGCTTGGGATAAATACAATGAAGACAATTAACAACCATCATATCGTCAATTACTATTTCATCCGCTTCTTTAATGTACACCTGTGTCTGGTTAGTGGTGTAGTGTGTATTTTAAATCAACATGCAGGTTCAGAGGTGATTGTTCAAAATCTGTTTCCCGGATGCTTAAATATCCTTTGCATACTTGTTCATCTGGAAGTTACAAACATACCAATGAGTTTTAACTTGTCATGTCAATAACACCTATGATGTGGATACATTAATAAGGCTAGAAGATTACTGGTGCATAACTGACTTTGTGCTGACTGATTTAACAAAGTTACAAGAAGAGTGTCTGGCACAAGGTCTGCCTTTTTTAAAAAAAATTCATCATTGTTACTGTTTGGTCTCCAGTTCAGTAGGCTAAAGACAAAAGCATATTAGAATATACATGTGAAGTAATACTGCATATACGATGTTCAGAATGACTTATGTGTTGAGTCATAATGAATTAGAATAACAGAAACTTATTTTTTAACTCTTTAGTAGATATAAGTTGTTTGGGTACTTTGGCTGTGGATGCTCTGAACGAGATGCTTCCAATGGATTTTTAAAATGAACTATAAGAAAGCAAATTTATATTAGTCAAGGAGTCATCAAATTGGCACATAGAAGGAGAAAATTATGTGATTAATAAAATTTCCTGATCAGGATTTTCAATAAGGAAAGATCAGAGAGGGTTGCTACAAAGAGTAAGATTGGAAGGGTAGTTCAGGAATAATTCAGGCACTGATGAACCTGTTTTGCATATTATAAAAAAAGGACAAGGAAATGTAAACTTTCCTTGTTGAACAAAACTAGCTTGAAAACACTAAAGGTTAGAATGGATGGATGGATGGATCAATGGATGGATGGATTAATTGATGGATCAATCAATCAGTGCTGAGCTGGCTGGATTGTGTGTGGTAAGGTGGCAATAAATCTTCATCCTTGTGTTACACTAAAGTACCTGAGTATTTCTGGCAAAGATCTGAGAAGAGGATGCATCAACAACACAATTGGGAACTGAATTTTCTTGGAACCAAGAAGCAATGAAAAGGACAGAAAGAAACTGCTGCTCTGCTTGTTGTGTAGGACAAAGCTAAGGCTGATGTTAAGGAAGAATGCATTTTTAAAAATCTACTGAAAGCTTTCTGGATAGAGTAACCAGTATTGGATAATTGGGATAATAAATAAGCATATAATTTCAAACCACAGTTTAACTATTTCAAATTGTGAGCTGAAAAGTCATTCTTTCATTTGTAAATCACAAATAAATATTGTTCCCAAAGTCTCTACTATTAGTATCATTCTCATATTATTCTTGTATTGTGAGGCTTTTGACATTTTCTGGGGCAGCTCAGCTTCTTTCCTTCCCTCTTTCCTTGGAATTGAAACATGGAACTTTTTCAACCAATGTCTCAATTATTTGAAAGAATTGACCAGAAGTTTATTTTTAGATAAAACAAAGGAATAGGCTTCTTATTAATTCTGGCATTAATCATTACCTAGCATAGTGATCTCCAATCTAAATGCTAATAACATTTGAAATTGCTCATCTTTGGAAGAACAGATAATACGTGTTAGGTGCTGCCATCTATATCTTCTAAATACCAGTTCTTGGAGAACCAGATAAAGATGTTTTTCAGTTTCTGCCTTGATACTTTTGGATAAAGAATAGCAGGTTTTATAAATTTAAAGATATTGCAAGTGAAAATGCAGAGAAGAATGTATATAGTTTTCTTACAGAATCTGGTAAAGTTTATGGATGTTTATGGATGAAACGATCACAATGAAACGATCACATGGAATAGAAGAAATAGCGTTTGAAAGATGTGAACATAATTTGATAGAACTTGTTGCATTATATAGAATAAAATAAATGGACAACTATATAGTATTAATACCACTGGGATACAAAACAGTAAATAAAAATTCATCCAAAATTTGAATTAGATACTGTGCCATTGGTCCAATATTTTTATTTATCTTCCCCCCTTCTTTACAGAAATCTTTTCAAATTCCAAAACAGAGCTTGCTGAAAAAGGGCAATCACATATTTAATAAAGAATAACCTTACAAGAACCAATATGGTTTTAAGAGTGATTATAATACAGCTCTATAATAATTTCTTGAACTTATATAAACATTCATTCTATAATGCAGAGGTTTAATTGCACTTTTTCAGAAAACGTTTCTCATTTTAGTTAGTCTCCTAATGAATTCCCAGTGTTGGAGGTTTTTAAAAAACGAAGCATTACAAAGCTCTGTTCAAATATACTTTATATTTATATGTAACTCCTGAATTATCTTCTAATTTTCAAGTAAATGAAAATTATGATTTTTGTGGATTATATGATTTTTATTCTAATCTTGTTCTAATATGTATGAAATAGTAAAATATAATTTTTTTCATTACTTCTATATGAAAGATATGTCCATTCTTCTACAATGTTTCTTAAATTTGGCAGCTTTAAGATGTGTGGACTTTAACTCCTAGATTTGCCTGTGACTGGCTGAGGAATTCTGGGTTAAAGTCCACATATCTTAAAGTTGCCAAATTTAAATGATGTGGTGATGATGATCATTATTTTTGTTTATGTTTATATCCATCATTCATTTTTATTCTATTACTTTTTCTTTGATTTTAATGATAGTTGAGCAAAATGTTTGAAAACATTTTTCATAAAGTGCTGCTCCCTGCATTTATACTTGCAATTTTTTAATCATGTATCTACTGTACAGATACAACTATACAGACAATAATAATAATCTACAATATATTTCTATTTTACCACACGTTAAAAACCTATTTTCCTTTTCTGTATTAGAAAAATCAAGATACGGTATTTAAAATCTCTGATTTTAGTAATTAAAATGAGTAATTTTAGTAATTTGTTCATTTTATATTCACTAAGTATATAGTGAGGCCTGAAATAAATAGTTTTCAGGCTAGACAACAAACCAATAAAGATAACTCAGCTACCTCCCAAGGTCATGTTGGCACCAGCTAAGTATCTGTAAACTCAATGGACACCTGAAAAAAATCTAGTATTTAAATCTCTGTGTGTGTGTGTGTGTGTGTGTAGAAAGAGAGAGAGAGAGAGAGAGAGAGAGAGAGAGAGAGAGAGAGAGAGA
>NW_020769324.1:18066555-18077365 GCF_900518735.1 Pseudonaja textilis
AGAGAGAGAGAGAGAGAGAGAGAGAGAGAGAGAGAGAGAGAGAGAGAGAGAATTTGATTTCTTCCACTGCAATGGGCAATAAATTGTTTTCTTTAAAACTTAATTCTTGTCTGCAATAAGAACTCTAATATAGCAGACGAATGTTTGAGACCCTTGTGCCAAGCCAAGTCAAGCCAAATGCTGAATAAGGGATTAAGTTCATGGAGACCTGTAATTTGCTGCCAAGACCTGATGTGAAACCTGACATAGAGAAGATTATTATTCCTGAGGTTTTTTCCAATTTTAAGCTGTCTGAGATGGCTGCTGCCTTTCTAGTTTCTTGTGAGCCTGGTTAATTATTTTTAATGACATCTGCTAGTGGAATAACTCATGGATTAAGTGCAGATGTTCATAGTAGCAAACATAGAGCCCTGCTTGCATTGATGTCCACATGGAGTAGAATCAGTTTCCTAGGTTCTTGGAAACTACTTTCTTTTCATTGCTACAGACATTTGGCTGCCACACAGTATATGAAGGTCTACAGGAACAGACTCAAATGGAATGTTCACCCATGAACATTCTATATAAGTAATACTTCAACATTAGTGTTAAGAAGACTTTTTGGAAATCATACTTCATTTAAAATGTTTTGATCTATGGATTCACTATAGAGCAGGGATGTCAAACTGGATTTTATAGAGGGACACTTCAGGGTTGTGTTTGACCTCGGGTGGATGGGATGGGTGTGGCCAGGATGGGTGTGGCCAGTTTGACATCATTTGTGTTGGGGGCATTTGTGGTGGCCAGAGTGCTCTGCCAGTGAAAATGGCCCCTCGAACTCTGTTTCCAGCTGTGACAGCTTCCTGCAACTGTCTACCAGCAAAACGGGAGTTCCATTTTCACTGGTAGAGGTACCACACTGTTTCCAGGATGGCCCCATGGGTCAGATCTAAGCATCCCATGGGTCAGATCCAGCGTGCATACAAATTCTAAAAAGATACAATATAAATGTGATGCTGAGCTAAGATAGTGAAAATAAAAATACTTTCTTATGAGATAAAATATATAGTGGCAAAACTGAAACTCAATGGGATACAGTCTTCCAGAATACATACCTTAAAAAACAGATAAGAAAGGGTGCACACTTCCTCTTTATATAAAAGGAGCATAAAACTGAATATAGTAAATGTTAGAAGATATTCCTACACAGAATCCCCACGGAATGGAATATCTGGTTACAAGTGTAAATTAGACTTACAGATATGCAAATACTCACTTTATCAAACTTCTCAGAGTGTTTTTCAGTTGGTAAAATAAACCAGGGATGCAGGCAAAGGAGAATTTTGCATCCTATAATAATGCTGAAAAATGATAAACTTCAAGTACTGCGTAGAGTGCTGTTCAGGTCATAACAGAGAAACCAGATTTCTAGATATCTTCACCAGCTGGGCCTCAGAGTAGCTGCTCCTAGAACTGCTTTAGTGGCTTTGAGACAGTTTGCTGGGAAAGATGTGAAAGATAACAACCAAAATGATTAGGGGTCTGGAATACCTTCTTTGTAAGAAAAGCAAATAGCATTTTGGAAGTTAGTTTTAAAAATGGTAACAGGGACCAGGGACTGAAGTCCTGTTAAGTATTGTTGGAAGAAATGTCCATCTGGGTTCAATTCCAAGTGGGGAGAAAGACACTGGAAACACGGAGACTGCTTGGAAGGATGGTTTAATGATGAATAGGGTTTGAAGTCCTGGGTAGCTGACCACATGGAGCAGAGAGAGAGAGACATTTATACCCTCTCTTGGGCCTTGTTGCTGTGCAAGAAATGTATCCTATTGGTTATCAGACTCCCAGGGGGCTATGTGGGGGCCCAGCTAAACTTGTGTACCAGGCTTGGTTGAATCTTGCTGGGTGATGATGTAATGAAGAGTCTTGTGTTCTGAAAGGGTTTGGGGCAATTCCTATTATGGCATAAGGGCTTTGTCTGGATCTTGAGTGAGGGCTAATCCTACTGCCCTGTAGCTGAAGGCCTTTTGTCTTGTAGATAAGATGCCCCAGGCTTTCTGGGGCTATTAACAAAGGTGGGAGCTGCTTTCCAAGAGCATGTTTCTTCTTTTCCTATCCAGGGAAATATAATATTCTGCCTTTTTAATATTTCCTAAAATATTTAATTCTTCTAGGAAGGGGGGCTGCTAACTTTCTTCACTATGTTTATCTGGAAAAAAAAATATGTGGTTAACAGTGGTATAACCCTCATAAAAATATTGAATGATTAAGAAACCATCATTCTGTAAGATTAAGGCGAATTTGAGGAAAAAAGCTGGAAGTCTGGTTGGGTTTTTGTTGTTGTTATTGTTGTTGTTGTTTTAAAGGAAGCTTCTTTGGAACTTGGGAGGTTTTCTGAAAACTGTGGAGGAGGATCTTAAAAGCCTAACCTTAAAGTCTGAATTGAAAGAAAACTGTTGATCAATTTATGGTGGCTTACAGTTCTAAAGATCTATTACTCTCAAACAATCCCAAATCCTTCTCAAATTCATTCCCATTACTCAATCTTTGCTGAAATTAATCATTAGAGTTTTAGATCATCCATTTTATAATTCCCGCTTCCTTGTCCACTTACTATTGGTAACAGTTGTTTTAAAAATGGTTCCATCTGCCAGATTTATTTATGTTTTTACAAGAAATTGTCATATTATTATTGTTATTCTTATTATTATTAAAATGATTCCAGGTTTATTTCAAATGTTTAGCCAGGAAAGTTTCAAATACAACGCTATAATTTTTCATCAAACTACTGTAAGCATCTTAATGTGCTTTGGGATAACAGTTCCTTAATGACGATTAACAAGTATCATCCGGGTGCCTATTGTTTCAACAATTCTATGGAGGAGTTGAGTAAATTAACAGCAGTGGAATTTGCATATTCCTTTTCTCCCTTCCCCCCAAAAGTAGCAGCAGCAGCCTAGCTCAAAATCTCATAATCAACTCACAATATATTTGCTGTTTATATTTCCTGTTCTGCAATTGAGGTGGTCCCTAAAGACAAAGGAGACTCAAGATTGGTCCGACAACTCTATAAGAGAACTCTCAAGACTCTTGTCAACCTTGCTGTCTAAATTACTTAAACAGGACTCAAAGGGATTTAAAGGGGACAAACGACATGACAAACAATTATATTCTAACACACTATTTATAACAATGCCCTTTCAAATGATTGTTCCACTAAGACTGACACATCACTGTAATCCAAGGAATGAATCTAGGGATTTACAAGTTATATCGTGCACAGCTTGTAGGCATCTTTTTAAAAATAACAAAACAAAAAACAAAATAGAAATAAAGACCTGACATTCAGGAAATATAGAGCTTCTCAAGGATAAATTCTGCTGGGATGAGCTTAATTTATCAATGTCAATAACAATGGTGAACACTTCACAAGAATGCATGCATATTAATTGAAAATAATTCAGATTAAATCACTGCAGTTTGACATTTTGAGATAGGCACTTTATCTTTTCAAGAAAGAGAGCACTATAAAATCTTTAATCTGAAAACACATCTTAATTGCATGTTATCACCTCCTAATTGCTTCTATATTATATTAAACATTTTGCTAATTACTAGCCTGATCATGGTGTAAATAGCTCTAGGCTAGGGTTTTACATCCAACTGCAGACAACTGGGCACAATGAGACCCAAAATAAGACTTGATGATTTGGCATTGAATCATGAGCTTTCAACCATTATCAGAAGCTGTCATGTTCTCTTTTAGCTCCCCTTTCTTGCAAGCAAAAAATCTGATAGTTTTGCAGATATTTTTTTTTAATATTCTAGTAATCCCAGATTGTTTGTTGTGTGTTGGGGGAGTATTTTTCCTATTCAGTAATTTTCTCCTATGAGACTTAGACCCAAAGTTGTACCTAAAGAAACATGGGCAACTGTAAAGTCATCTACAGTGGGCATGAAGAATAACAGTAACTTCAAAACCAGTATACTTTTGAATATTAGAGCTGTGATGGTTCTAAACACTGGAATCCTTTTAAGGCTATATATTTTTTCTAAAAAGAAACAAGATTGCCAACAGGCTTACTCAATAGAATAAATTTAGCCTGTTAAATGTTGTATTTTGCAGCCTTTTCTAAACTAGTATCTTCCAAATATATTGACACTATACCTGTCACAATTCCCAGCCTGAATGATTGTTGACAATACTGGCTAGTAATTCTGAAAGCTAACTCTAACATCTTGAGTGAATCAGCCTAGAAAAGACCAAATGGTTCCTGTAAGTGGCTTCTACCATCCTCCTCCATCTCTCACTATATAAATGTAAACTACTATCGACAATTACAGATGGAGTAGACTTGGCCAATAAAGAATTCTCTATTCTATTCTCTATTCTCTTATTTGGTTCTGGAAGCATTTTTTTGAATGTGAAAACCAAAAATACCACAAAAAATTACATGGAGGACCAATAGATATTGGAGTATTATCATCCAAATTACCATTTCTGTGCAACCTTTTTACAGATAATCAGAGTTGGAAGGGACCTTGTAGGTCATCTAGTCCAACCCCTCTCCCAAGCGGGAGACCCTACACCATTTCTGACAAATGGCAGTCCAATCTCTTCTTGAAAGTCTCAACTGATGGCTCTCCCACAACTTCCGAGAGCAAGCTGTTCCACTGGTTGATTGTTCTCACTGTCAGAAAGTTTCTCCTTATTTCCAAGTTAAATCTCTCCTTGTTCAATTTCCATCCATTATTCCTTGTCTGGCCTATAGGAGCTTTAGAAAATAGCTTGACCCCTTCCTCTCTGTGGCAGCCCCTCAAATATTGGAAGACCGCTATCATGTTTCCCCTGGTTCTTCTCTTTACTAGACTAGCCAAGCCCAGTTCCTGCAACCGTTCGTTATATGTTTTAGCCTCCAGTCCCCTAATCATCCTGGTTGCTCTTCTCTGTACTTTTTCTAGAGTCTCAACACCTTTTTTATAATGTGGTGAACAAAACTGGATGCAGCACTCTAGGTGTGGTCTTACTAAAGCTTTATACAGTGGTATTAGTACTTCCCTTGATCTTGACTGTATCCCTCTGTTAATACAACCTAGGATTGCATTAGCTTTTTTGGTGGCTGCTGCACATTACTGGCTCATATTTACCTGGTTATCCACTAAGACTCCAAGATCCCTCTCACAGTTACTGCTATTGAGCCTGGTTTCACCCAGTCTATATGTGTACTTTTGGTTTTTCTTGCCTAAGTGTAGGACTTTACTTTTCTCTATATTGAATTTCATTTTATTAGATATGGCCCAGTGTTCTAGTCTGTCAAGATCCATCTGGATCTTGAGCCTATCTTCTTGGGTGTTAGCTATTCCTGCCAGCTTAGTATCATCTGCAAATTTGGTAAGTTCCCCTTCTATTCCCTCATCTACATCGTTAATGAAGATATTGAAGAGTACTGTGTAGAGTTGTAATTGCAGGAATGTTCCAATCTCGGATGGCAAACCTCAGATAAAGAATGTTTCCAAGCAAATACAACTCAGGCAAACAAAGTCACTAATCTATGGATAAAGGAGGATTAGAGAGTGGAAGTAAACATATGTTAGACTTTAACTAGAAATAATTAATTGTATGGATTACTGTACTAAACAGTAACGAAAATAAAGCAGTAACCAAAGTTAACCAATGATGGAGGATAACTAAAAATGCAAGATAACTATAAATGCAAGACTCCAATAAAGATCATCATGATTCAGTTGTTCATGATCAAACAACTCGACTTCCTTGTCATTACAACAGTACTGGGCCTAAGACGGAACCTTGTGGAACCACTGTTTATTTCCCTCCATGTAGACTTAGACCCATTAAGGACTACTCGTTGAGTACTGTTTGCCAGCCAGTTGCGAATCCATCTAGTGGTGGTGCTATCTATTCCACTTTTTTTCTAGCTTACTAAGAAGTAGGTTGTGGTCTACTTTATCGAATGCCTTGCTGAAATCTAAATATATTATGGCCACAGTATTTTGCTGGTCTACTAATTTAGTCACTATGTTGAAGAATGAAATAAAATTGGTTTGGCATGATCTGTTCTTAACAAACCCGTGCTGATTGCTAGTTATTACTTTGCTTGTTTCTAGATGTTGGCAGATCTGTTTTTTTTTATTATTATCTTTTCCAGTATCTTCCTGGGTATTGATGTTAGGCTGATTGGTCTATAGTTTCCTAGGTCTGTTCTTTTTCCATTTTTGAAGATGGGAACCACATCAGCTCTTTTCCAGTCCTCTGTTAGTTCTCTGATACTCCAGGATTTTGAAAGATATGGTGCAATGTTTCTGAGATGCTCAGAAAAGGAGATGCTTTAAAGGAGCTGCTAGCTCCTTTAAAACTCCGGGATGTAATCCATCAGGCCCCGGTGATTTGTTTTCATCAAGATCAGACAGGTGTTCTCTTACTATTTTCTTGCTTATTTTAACTTTTATTTCTGGTCTGTCTTTTACAGTTATGTTTTTGGTGGGTTGAGCTATAGTTTCTTTTTGTGTGAAGACAGGTGCAAAGAATGAATTAAGCCGTTCTGCTTTCTCTGTGTTGCCTGTTACTTCCTTGCCATCTTCTCTCTTTAGCGGACCGACTGTTTCCTGGATTTTTTTTCTTGTTATTTATATGTTGGAAGAAACTTTTTTTATTATCTTTGACTTTTGTTGCAAGTCTTTGTTCATTCTGAGCCTTTGCTATCCTGACTTCATCTTTGCAGATTCTGGTTATCTGCTGATATTCTGCCTTCGTTGTATGTCCTTCTTTCCATTTTTGTACTTGTCCTTTTTTTCTTTCAATTTTTCAAAGAGATCTTTGTGTAGCCATGCTGGTTTCTTCTTGGATTTCTTGTTTTTCTTTCTTAGGGGCATTGTTTATTTATGTATTTAATTTGTTTGAGTTTTGTAGCCACCAATCTCATGTAGCAATTCTGGACAGACATATAAAATATAATACAATAGTATACACAGCCAAGCATTCTTTTGTTTGGAAAGGTCAGTTGGTACAGCACATAGATTAGTCTCTGGAGGTACTCAAAAAGTCCACATTGCATTATTATTAACTGCTGTAAAATGTCTGGATTTGTAACATAACATTAAAGCCTGAATCTAGATTTCTTTTTTTTAAAAAACCCTCTTGCCAATTTCACTGAGCTTATCAGAAAGACTTCCCTCTAGATGTCACAGGCTCAGGTTGCAGTGACTTGGAAACTTGTTTCTCTATAGCTGCCCTGATCTTCAGAACGAACTCTTTGATGAAATGAGCATCAGGTTTTAAATATAATTGTAAACATTTTTAATATTTCTTTTTACTACCTCAGAAATTGTTGGATTACATAAAGGGTTTTTTTTAGGGTTTTGTTTTTTTATGTGTGTGTTTTGGTTCCTTCATCCCTCATGACTGGCTGGACAAGTTCCTGCAATGTTCTTGTCAAAATCTTCAGAAATGGTCTGCCATTGCTTTCTTCTTAGGGCAGTTATATGAATCTATATAACTGATCCAACATAAACTGGTGACAAGATATACCTATGCAGAAATCATATTGGTTCTTTTAGCAATCCCAAAACAACTGGAGCACCACTTGAACACCATAGGCATTGACAAATTTGCCATCAGTCAATTGCAAAAGGTGACTTTTCTTGGAACATATGTGATCATATCTGTAACACCGTAACACCATAAAACATCCAGACTTGCCTATCCTAGATCCTTGGTAAGTACTCAGTGAGTAGAAAAAAATGTCAGTCCCAGTCTAAACATCTGGTTGACTGTGATAATAATAGCAATGACAATGACAATGACAATGCTAATGCTAATGCTAATGCTAATGCTAATGCTAATGATAATAAAGTTTGGATTTGAGTATAGTAACAACTACTGGGAACATCAGGTTGAGAAAGTTCTAGAGAATGAAAAAGTCAAGATATTGTGGGACTTCAGAATTCAGACTGACAGGCACTTGGCCCACCTGACATAACAATAGTTGAAAAGAAAAATGTTTGATTCATTGACACTGCAGTACCTGGTGATGTATGAATTGAAGACAAGCAGCAAGAAAAAGTAGTACCGGGATTTACAAACTGAAGTTGAGTGACTTTGGAAAAAGAAATCAAGTATTATCCCAATTGTAATTGGAGCCCTTGGAGCAATACCTAACGGGCTACCTCTCTATTTGAAAATTCTGAATTTATCAGACTTTATCTGAATTTATCAGATTCTCAAAAAAACGGCTTATATCCTCTGGCGCTACCTTAACACTTCCTAGGTCCTTGGTTTGGACTCGAACTGTTGAGCTACCAACCAGCCTCAAAGGCTGTGAATCTCACCAAAGATTAACAACAACAACAACAACAACAACAACAACAACCATCATCATCATCTTCTTCTTCTTCATCATCATCATCATCATCACCTTCCCCATGGGGAGCCGCCTTGATGTGGCAGGAGGGTTAACTGCTCCAATGAAGCTGATAGCTGTGCTGGCAGTAGTGCAAACTACCAGCAGGTCCAACCATTCCAGAGAGGTCTCAGCCGAGGAGCAGGACTGAGTGCACCCAACAACCCATGCAATGAATCATGGTGAAATACAACCAAATGAAGCCTATACTGGCTCCATCGTCACCCAGATTAACAAAGACCATGTCGGGTGTTGGGGAACCTGGGCATCCTTCGACAAATGGGCTACAGGCCACAAGTCCCATAGCTGAGCAACCAGGGCAGTGGCCTGCAGGGTTACTGGAAGCTGAACAACCTCCGAAGGGAAGAAACACACGATGTCAGAGAACCGCACTGCAATGAAATGCTACTACAAAGTGGAACCAGAAAAATGAAGTTACCAAAAAAGAATGTACAAATTATGGAAACAAGAATATTCAGACTCAAGGATAATTGAATTACGATTCGCCAATCAGGGATGATTTATCATTATGAACAAAGTGTTCAGTGAAGTCGAACTTGAAGAAATATAGAAAAATTGTGAAATGGGAACATAGACTGCTGAACAGCAGACTGCTGAAGTGGCAGCAGAAAATACTCCAATGGCATAATAGCTGACAGGATCCAGGACTACCTAGAAGTAAACAACATATTGCAAATAGAGCAGAAAGGACACAAATGAGGAAGCAGAAGCACAAAAGATCAGTTCCTGATCGACAAAATGATTCTAGAGAACTGCAAAAGCCAAAAAACAAATCTGCACACAACTGGATTGACTACAAGTAAGCATTTGATTCACTACCGTACAGCTGAATCATCGAGTACCTGGGGTCATCTGAATATACAAATACATTGGCACTTTCACTGCAAATGCAACAAAGCACTGGAAAACAGAACGGTTTATTGGCAGTGAAAGCTATGGACTGGTCAACATCAAAAGAGAGATTTTCCAGGGTGATTCTTTATCTGCTGTTCATCATCGTAATGACCCCCCTGTCAACAATTTTACAGAAAACTAACCTGGGTTATCAAACCACTAAAAATTCACAGAAAATCTCTCACCTGCTGTACATGGATGATCTGAAGTTATATGGAAAATCAGAAATTGAAATTCAGTCACTGACCAATACAGTTTGAATTTTCAGCACTGACATCAGCATGGCATTCGGCCTGGACAAATGTGCCACAGTGGCACTGAAGAAAGGAAAAATCATAGAAAGTGATGGAATTGAAGTGCCCAATGGACAAACCATCAAGTGCCACCAATCTGAAGCCTACAAATACCTGGGCATACTGCAGCTGGGCAATGTCAAGCATGGGAAAGTGAAAAATGTGGTCAGCAAAGAATACACACAAAGGGTCAGAAAACTTCTAAAAAGCAAAGGTAACACCATCAAGGTTATAAATTCCTGGGCCATACCCATCATCAGATATACTGCTGGGATTGTAAACTGGACACAGGCAGAACTGGACAGTCTAGATAGGAAAATGAGAAAACTGATGACCATACACTATGTGCTGCATCCACATGGTGACGTTGACAGGCCAAATTTGCCCAGAAAAGCAAGCACCAGAGAACTTTTGCAAGTGAAGCAGACAATCGAAGAAGAGAAGCATGCTCTGTCACATTATGTGAAATACAGTGTTGAACCAGATTTGATGGAGGTCAACAATAGGAAGCTGCTCAAAGTGCAGCCAACCAAGAATCAATACAGGAAAACAGTGATGCAAATTTGGGCTGACAGCTGGTGTAACAAAGCACTGCATGGACAGTTCCTTGAAAAGCAGATAAGGAAAAGACCTGTTTATGGCTGACCAACAGAACACTGAAGAAAGAGACAGAAGGCCTGATTCTTGCAGCCCAAAAACAAGCCATCAGAACGAATGCAATTAAAGCCAGAATAGAAAAATCTGCAGATGACCCATGATAAAACTATCAATCACATACTGAGCTGTTGCAAGACAATCGCTCAGACTGACTACAAACAATGTCACAACACAGATGGTCAGATGGTCCAGTGGAACTTGTGTCACAACTACCATCTCCCTGTAGCAAAGAACTGGTGGAATCATAAGCCTGAAAAAGTGGTTGAAGATGAGCATGCAAAACTACTGTGGCACTTCTGAATACAAGCACTTAAAAACAATTGGCACTGACAAAATCACCATTGGTCAGCTGCAGAAGGCCACCTTACTGGGATCTGCTTGCATAATTCGCTGATACATCATGCAGTCCTAAACGCTTGGGAAGTGTTTGACTAGTGATTTGTGATGTGAAACTCAGCCAAATTATCATGTTTGATGTGTACACTGTCATTTTTTGTGAATAATAATAATAATAATAATAATAATAATAATAATAATAATAATAATAAT
>NW_020769324.1:18077375-18092164 GCF_900518735.1 Pseudonaja textilis
ATAATAATAATAATAATAATAATAATAATAATAATAATAATAATAATTTATTTCAGGTCAGACTTTTTATTCATTGAGCCCAGTACCATATTTCTAAATGGTGGTTGCTCTTGAACTATAGCATTTCACATCATCTCCAATGTTGGTATTCAAAGATTGATCTTTTGCTTGTAAAAAATGTGGATTAGAATATGATCACCTGGAAAACAAATGTAGCTGATGAAAATATGCAACTTCATTACACACCAACAACACTGAGCAGGCATTAAAATGGTGGGCATCATCTTATCAAAGCCCATGTTCCCAAACTCAGTTATAGACTTTATATAGCATCAGAAAAGCCAATTATAAAAACATTACAGTTCTCAGAACAACCTAAATGTATATAAGTATATAACCTCAGGCCTCTCTTCCAGATGGAGTAACTACTGTATACAGTTGCTGAACATACAGTATAGAGCTGAAAAGCATGTCCGGCTGCCTCTTTGAGTATTGGATTCCTGCAAAGAAGGAATAAGTAAATGTTGCCTCTTAGCCTAATATAACCAACAGACAATTGCAAAATTATCATATATGGTCCTGATATAAGAATATAGATATGCATGGAAATTGAATAATTATGTAAAGCTGCAAACAATCAATAAGCTAAAATCTAGACAACCAGTTAAACAGCTAGTTAGAACAATTAAGCAGTGGAAATAGAGTTGCCTCCAGAAATTGTGGGTGGTCCAACACTGAAAGTTTTTAAGTAGAGATTGGGCAACCATTTGTCTGAAATGTTATGAGGGTTCCTGTTTGAGCAGGGGGTTGGATTAGAAGACCTCCAAGTTCCCTTCCAACTCTGTTATTCTCTTAAAACACAGATACATGCTAAGTAACAAAAGAGCATGCATCATCTTGTCCTATCTTAACCCTCACTTTATTGTGTTTGACAAGCTAAGCAATTCTGTATTTTTTTCCTCTAACCATGCATGAGGAGTAGAAGTTACCACTAACCAGCCTACAGTCACACCTGGGTCTTTCAAAAGCTTCACTAGGTCAACCAATTATTCTTCTAACAGAAGTCTGCTTTGCAAATGTGCCATTGATTTGAGTGAAAAGGACAAACATTTTGCTTACTCATGCCTGCATTGAGCTTCCAAGCAACCCTTCTTTTCAATTCTAAAGGCAAATTCCAAACTTAATGGCCATTAGTCACAAGTTTCTAAAACAATCATAAACTTCTCCATAACTAAGGGAGAAAAAACAAAATGACAACAAAAATGACTGGCTATAATGAAAGCTTCATTAGTAAAAATGAACTAATCCTAATTCTCCAAGGAAAATTTTGTTTTGTTCAGCAGGCATTATTGCTGCACACACTTAATATAATTTACATTAATGTTTAACTACTACATAAATTTTAGATACTTTTCAAATGAATTAATGGGCCATACTTTGTTTTAGTAGCTTTTGGATTATAAATTTCTATGTATTGTGATAATATTCTTAAATCTGAATGAGTTACCATGAATAAGAAAATATGAATACAGCATATCTTTTAATATATCTTCACTAAGGACCTTATATTTGTTATATTTTAGCAGATGTCCATTCTAAATTTATCCTAATTGCATTGTATATCTAACAGAAATAGTGCTCCATATGAGTATTTTTTAATGTAAGTATAAATGAAAGAAAAGAAGACAACCATACAGACCTTCTAGAAAAAACATCACTTCATTATTTTTTTCCCTACACTTTTCTGTATTTTTAAAGAATACAATAGTGTAGCTTAGTTCCCTTGTTAGTGCTACTGGAGTAAAAGAATAACTTTTGAATCAACTGAATTAACTGTTCTTGTTGAAGTCCTAGAGAGTTCTTCTACAAGCCATTAGCAATCTTACAAATGAAGCCAGATATATGTGTCCCAAGATAATGTTGCAGGATTCAATTTGAGTTGGTCACCAGAACCAGAGACTTGTGTTAGAGCCAATTAGAATGTTCTCCCATCTCCAAGTAAACTTTGTAATGCATGATTTGTCAAGTGATTCATCAAATCAGGCATTGACAGTGGTATATGTTGAGGTGATTCCCCATTAGGAGAATGAGCGCATACAGGGAGATGTATTGAGAGAAGTGTTGAATAATACACACAGCACACAGATACATTGTATAGTAAATGTAGGTTTTTACTTCCAGAAACATTTAAGCAAAGTTCAAACACAGTCCAAAGTCATTCAGAGGTAAGGCAGTCAGTGTTCAATTCAGGGATAATCCAATAACAAAGTCCAGTGTCAAAAACAGTTCAGTAACAGATTTACATCAAATCCAAAAATAACAGTCATTAGAAGGAATGGCAATACTCTCCAACAGAAGGAAAAAGAGACTCACTGAGACTTCTTCTGAGACTAAGACAAAGACTAAAACAACCTAGGTTTCTGGCTCCATCTTCTGGCCGTTTGAGAAACCACACCCAATTACAGTTTTTAGGATTCTCTTAAAGATACAGTATTAAAATGTTTATCCTGGTTTATATATTTCCAACGCAAATAGCTGCTAGGTGACTTACATTCCTAACATTCTCCCCTTTTGGGTAGGACAATATATCCAACCTTACATTCTAAGTCCATAATCCTCGCAGCATGCCTTATGCTTTATAGAGCCTTGGGCCTTTGTAAAATGAATTGCTATATTGTTTTCTGACATACAGTATTCTAGCTTAATCATTTTACTTTGCACACATTGTCTCACATTTAAATATCTTAAATCTGTGTGTTTCGTTCTTGTTTTGACAGCAATATTTGAAACCATCTGTATTGCTGATTGGTTGTCTTCATAAACAACAATAGAATCTGTTACATCAATTCCCATGTCAATTAGTAGTTGCTTATACAAAAAATAAATCTGTACATAATAAAGACAAACATGAGAATTCAGCCTCCATTGTTGACAAATTTAGATGTTTCTGTCTAATAGACCTCCATCCAATCAATGCCTTTCCCAATAATACTACAGTTCCTGATGTGGATTTTTATGTATTTATGTCTGTAGCAAAACTTGCATCAGAATATGCAGTTAAACTCAGTTCATCTTTAGGCTCCAAATAGAATGCATAATGCATTGTTTGTTTCAGATATCTTAACACATGTTTAGCAGCTTGCCAGTGCCTTTCAGTTGACTCAGCATTAAATCTAGCTAATTGATTCACACAGTATGCAATATCTGGCCTTGACCAATTACTGAGATAAAATAAACTACCAATCAAGGACTGAGAAATGTTCTTATCAAAAATAGGACTTTGAACATCAGTGTCTTTGCTGGCTTACAAAGTTCCATTTTTGCCTGTGAGATCTTGTATCCTCCCCTAGTTTTATCTATCTTTAAACTAAGATACTGTTTGATTTCTCCTAACTGTTTTATCTTAAATCTCTTCTCTAACAGTGAGATTATTTTAGTAGCTTCTTGTTCAGTTTGGTGATTAATGCTATGTCATCAGTAAATAATAGCAACAATGAAATTACACCATTACTTTCTCTTTTAAACAAACATGGATCAGCCATGCCAGCTACAAAACCTATTTCAGTTAATTCTTTAATTACACATTGGTTCCACTCATATCCTAATTGCTTTTTCAATCTCCAGCAATCAGTTGTATTATCATTTTTGATACCTAAAGGTTTATTTAAATATATAGTGTGTTGCAACAATGCATGCAGATATGCCATCCCTACATCCAAATGATTTATAATGTACTTCTCCTTAGCTGCCCACACTAATGCCGCTCTTAATGTAGTAGCCTTCAGACTAGGTGCAAACACCTCATCATAGTCATTTGCTTGAACCCTTGTGCTACTAACCTGGCTTTATGGGTAACGGTCCCATCTACACCTGTCTCAAGCTTATATATCCATTTACATCCTATTGCATGTTTACCTGGTGGTAACTTAACATTTTCGTATACTTCTAACTTTTTTAATGATTCCAGTTCCTTATCCATTGCTTTCTGCCAAGCAGCCTGATCCTTAGTAGGATACAGTTTTAGTTCAATATAGTTACTTGGAACTTTATTCACTTGGGATACAACACTAGCCTGATATGTAGCAAGTGGCCATGTTACTCGGGTTGAACGTCTTGGTAATACAGGGCTTACTGGTGGACTCACCTGTTCCACCTGCTCCTGTTCTTCTACCTTTTCCTATGCCTGAACTCCTACTTCCTCCTGTGCCTGTTCTTCCTCTTTAATGGCTATTCGTGGTTTACTGATTTTATCTTTAAGGACTATTTGGGTGTTAATAATGATATCATTGCTGGATTCCTGTTCCAGTTTATCCCATCCAATGTGCTCAAGAAATTTTGCACTAGCACTACAATAAACATGAGCTGCGCCTTGATCCCAGAATCTAAACAATCTATGGTTGGCCGCGTAACCTACAAAAAATAACTTCTTAGCTCTATATTGCCCTTTCAGTCTTACTTGTGAGGGAATATGCACCCATGCTGGTGCTCCAAATGTGTGTAGGTAACTTAAATTTGGCTTTCTGCCATGCCAACAAGTGAATGGCAATTCTCCAGTTGTTGCATTTACTACATTGTTCAAAACATGATTACTACACATTATGGCTTCACCCCACAGTGTTTCAGACAAACTTGAGTCAGATAACATAGTGCGAGACATGGCTTGTAATGTTTGCCCTCTTTGTTCTACAAACAAGTTATGTTGTGGTCTGTAAGGTGCAGAATGTTTATGCTCAACACCAGCCAATTTCAGCATAGTCTGCTGCTATTTGGCCCAGCTGCCTGCCTGGGCTCTTACCTGACCTTTATTTCCTGCTTTTTCAACCTCAGCTGCTTTGCGTGGCACAGCTGGGGTTGAAAAATCAGTAAAAAGGGCATTTTTCAAACACTGTGCAACCGCACGCCGTGCTTGTCAGCTATCTGGGAGGAACAGCTTTTGTTGTATTACACGCATGCGCATTGTGTGTCTGGTGCATGTGTGTGCAAAGCACGCATGCACACACAAAATGTAAGTACCGAACTGGTAGTAACACCAGTTGAATCCCACCCCTGCTGTTTTGGATGTGAATTTAAAAATAACAAGTTATAAAAATGAAATGGAAAATGTGTGTGTGTGTGTGTGTGTGTGTGTGTGTGTGTGTGTGTAAAAGACAGTCTTCCCAGAAACTCTGCTGAAGTGTAGGGCTCTAACAGAAAATATTAGTTACGCTGTAGTTTTATACATACCATTGAAGATGTAGTAACAAATCAATTCAATGCTAAATTCTCAATTGTGCCTTCTACCACAGAATAGAACAATTTATTTGTTGCTGACTATACTTTAGTGAAAATATCTTTTAAAGTACCTCTTGGTTATAAATGCTCAAAACCATGTCTGTAACTCCCAAATTATATTCACAAGGTTCATTGAGGCTTGTGGGCAGCAGAAGTAGAGTCAAAGGCTTTAGTTTACTACCAATCTTCTTGCCAAAAGAAAACTAAGATTATGAAAATAATACACATGTGGAAAAGATTTAATCTTGCTGAGAATCCTCTCCATCTCTTACAACAGCAAAAGATGATAAAATGAGGTGAAATTGAGGTGAATTTAAAGACAAAAAAGGACTGGAATTTAAAATTGCTTTCTATAATAGAACAAAAAGTTTTTTTTTTAAAAAAAATCACAGGTTTCTCTTAAAGAACCAAGAAGAGTTGTTGGTTACAAGCTACCATCTAGAGTCCCTATTTTAGAGACAGTTCATATGAGGCTAGATAGCTTGAGCAATTGATTTTTGCAACTGGCTGTATTAACCAGGTCAGGTTGCAAGAGTCAATCACACCACATACTAAGATTGCTATGCCAATTTAGTCTTTTTACATAGTTGATAGTACAGTAGTTTGGAAATAGGTTAATTTAGTACCCTGGTTAAGCATGTTATGAAAATGCAGTCAGTGCAAATTTTCCACCAAAGCATCTTGAGTAAATTTAGACATCTTACACAAAGAAGGAGTGTACTTTTTTCCCCCAAAGTTTTTATTTTTTACAACAAACATACAAACAAAACATAAAACCATCTTTCAATTATATACATACAGTATGTCAGTTGGTTACAATCTTTTGTGCTATCCTTTTTTTTACCATTACTCACAAGTTGTATAAATTCTCACCTTATCAATCTAACATGTGCTTATATAATATCAATCATTAATCATTCATTTGACTAAGCTATTTTTCCATCATTCTATATGAGATATTCTAAATTTCATTATAATTTAATCTTATACTTTCATCCAATGGTTATATATTTTATATTGTATTCTATGTCAATCTATTAACTTTTTTATTGTAAAGCTTCGTAATCTATTTCTTTACCATGTCTTTTTATCTAACCATTGATAAAATAAATCCCATAACATACAAAATTGCTTGTCTTCCTGTTCTCTGATTTCAAATGACAATTTACTCATTTCAGCACAGTCCATGATTTTCTTAATAATTTCCTCCTGCATAGGTATTTTTTTCATTTTTCCAATTCTCAGCAAATACAATTCTAGCCGCTGTTAAAACACTTACAATCAAATATTTCAATTATTTACTGTATATTTCTGGTATAATTCCCAATAAGAATATCTCAGGTTTAAAGTCTATGTGTTGTTTTATCATTTTTTCCAACCATGTGTGGATTTTAGTCCAGTATCTTTTTGCATCCAAGCATGTCCACCACATATGGTAATATGAGCCAGGTATCTGATGACATTTCCAACATTTATCATATTTATTCTTGAACATTCTCACAATTCTTGTCTGGGGTAAGTGCCACCTGTAAAACATCTTATACAAATTTTCTTTATATGCAGTTGACATTGTCATTTTATAATTTTGAGACCACAATTTTTGCCATTTATCTAAGTCAATCCCATATCCAAAATACTTTCCCCACGCAATCATTGTTTCTTTTACTCGTTCTTCCTCTAATTTAAACTCCAGCAAATGTCCATAAAGTTTTTTAATTACTTTTTCATCAGTACCTGTCAAAATTTTATCTAAATCGGTCAACTTATCATAGATACCTTCTGGTTTAATATCTTTATCAAATCTAGATCGTATTTGCAAATATGAAAAACAATTCATTTTTACACCTTGTTCTTCCAACGCTTGCATAGATTTAAGTTCACCCTTTTCATTCAATATCTCACCATATCTAACTGTTCCTTTTTATGTATTATTGGATAAGAAAAAGCTTCAATAGTAGATAACCATAGTGGAATTTTTAGATAAAATTGCTTTTTTTTCTTCTCCCAGTTTAAAAACAATGCTTCTCGAATATAATGTCTTCTAAATACCCCTGCATTTTAGTTCCCTTATACCAGAGGAAGGCATGCCACCCTAACAGCAAGTTATGTCCTTCTAAATCCAAAAGTCTAGTATTCCTTAGTGATATCCACTCCTTTACCCACATCAAACTTGTCACCTGGTAATATAATTCCCAATTGGGCAAAGCGAATCCTCCTCTTATTCTTGCATCTTGTAACAGTTTAAGTTTTATTCTTGTTTTCTTCCTCTGCCAAATATATTTTACCACTGTTTTATTTAGATCTTCAAAAAATTCTTTTCCTAGTCTAATTGGAGTTGTCTGGAATAAATATAAGATTCTAGGCAATACATTAATCTTAATTGTAGATATTCTCCCAATCAATGATAATTGTAAATCTTCCCATTTTATCAAATCTGTTGCAATCTGTTGTTTGAGTTTAAGATAGTTGTCCTCTGTAAGTGTGCTACATCTTGGTGTTATGTGTATACCTAAATAGTTAACCTTATTTGTAACCTGGATCCCCAAAACTTCCTCCAATTCTTTCTTTTGTCTTGCTAATATGTTCTTTGTTAAAATCTTTGTTTTATCTTTATTTATTTTCAGACCTGCTACTTTTCCATACTCTTCTATCTTTTCTATCAGTTTAGGTGCTGACTCCAATGGATCCTCTAATATGAATACCAGGTCATCTGCAAAAGCTTGCAATTTATATTCTTCTTTTTAATTTTCATTCCTTTTATTTCTTTTTCTTCTCTGATGTTCCTATTCAGCACTTCCAGTGTTAACACAAACAACAGAGACGACAGTGGACAGCCTTGTCTAGTCCCTTTCCTTATATCTATAAATTCTGTTAACTCTCCATTTATCATAACCTTTCCAGTTTGTTTACAATATATTGTATCTATGGCTTGGGTAAATTTTTTACCGAAGCCCATTTGGTCCAATTGTAGCAGCATAAAATACCAATTCACATTATCAAAGGCTTTTTGTGCATCTAAAAATACCAAAGCCATTTGTTTTTCAGGATGTGCCTCATAGTATTCCGATGTGTCTAAAATTATTCTCATATTGTCTTTAATTTGTCTCTTTGGCAGAAATCCATTTTGATCAGAATGAATAAAATTGTTTAAGTATCTTTTCAGTCTTTCTGCCAGAATTGAAGCAAAAAAATTATAATCTGAGTTTAATAGGGATATAGGTCTGTAATTTTTAACTTGCTGTGGGTCTGTGAAGGAGGATTGTACTTTTAAGGATAGCTAAGTGGTTAAACAAGCAAAAGCAAAAGGTAGGTATAAAATGATAAGCTGAAAGGATCTGTGCTGTGACCCAGCACTGTGCTTTTGAAATTGTAAATTAAACAACAGTCCAACTTTGCAAATGATACCAAGCCAAATTCAAGTTTGTACACACCAAAATAATTGCAAAGAGATGTAGGAAGGTTTCTGTAACAGACTGGCCGGTTTACAAAATGACAGATGCAGGCTAAATTTTCTGATGTATTCAGATGTATTTTGAAGTAAAAAGATCCTATTTCATATCTCTAACTAAAAATCATAGTGGAATAGTAGTGGGCATGTCAATTTAGTGTGCATCAAGCATGAAGAAAGCAAATTCCATGCTGGCGAGCATTAGGAAAAGGGCTGCCACTATTCTAATGCCCTTATCTAAATCTATGCCTAAATCTATATAAATCAAAGTATATGTCAGCATCTGGAACATTGTGTAAAGTTTTGCTTGTGACATTTGACAGTGGATATGCTAGAACTGGTAAAGTGTAAAAGTAAGCCATCACAGTTATCAGGAGACTAGAACATAGACTTTATGAGAAAAGCTATGGAATTTAGCATTTTAGCTTACAAAAAGATACAGCCATGGAGAATAGCTCTATTAAAAATAATTCGTTTTAGAAGACTTGGTGTTATCTCCATATTGGGGCAGTGTGCTTAGCTGCAGAGTAATGATGAAAAGAAAGGTATCTGACTCTGCCTTCTGCTTGTAAGTACTGGAGTCATCTGGTTGGTCACCAGGAGAAACAAAATACTGGACTAAGATGGGACTTGGCCAGATTTAGCCGATTTGTTCTTATTTTTGCATATTTATGATTAGATTATTTTACCCAGCAGGTTTGTAGATCAGTCAATTCAGAAGTTTACCTTTTGGGTTTACCAACAGAATGGCAATTCAGAATTAAAATTCTATGTCTCTTGGGGAAATGCCTGACAATGCCTGGCAATGTAATTAACAGTGGAATGTATAGACCTCTGTTTAATTCAATCAAATAGCTGTGTTGCATGGACAATAGCAATTAAAGCCTTCCATGATTTTTTCCCAGCTGGACCTGCTTATCCAGAAGCAAAATGCAAACAAAATGAAAATTCTGAGCCAAGGTTTTGG
The DNA here is from genome assembly GCF_900518735.1 of Pseudonaja textilis. The sequence continues at coordinate 18,087,062 of NW_020769324.1, forward strand.
GGCTAATCGCTACCAAGCAGAAGGCATCAAAATACTTGAATCTCTCTGTAACAGAGTGCATTACTTCAAGAGCTGTTTTACTCTTCTGCAGCTATCATTTATTTCAAAAGGATGTACACAGAAATAATCTTGTACAGTTTTGTACTTTTAGTGTCAAATCTAAGGGAACCACAAAAAAAAAAAAGCAAGAGAGCTGAAATTTGACCGTGCCAAAATCATTTCTGTATGCTAATAACTACGGTGTATCTAAGAGTCAAATATTGGTTTTCTATGCTGCCTTGTTGCAAGCCACCTGTTTTCATTTCATTTACCTATTGTCCTAGCCATAATTTACATGGTAGCAGTAAATTATATTCAAAGCAGAGGTTTAAACACTATACAGTTTGTGGCTTATTATCTCCCAAGCAAGCATGTGGAAGGATTAACTTAATTCCAAAGAGAGCCCAATGCTCATGTTTACAAGGAAGAATTTCCGGATAACGGGTTTGTTAATGCAACCAGCGTGTCTCTATGCATTTTACCTAGCCATGTGCTGGTGCTTAGGCAATCTGGAGCACCTCACTTCACACAGTATAGAATACCAACTAATTTTGAAAATCCATGCTGAAAAAAACCTAATTGAGAGAAAACCCTCTCAACCAAACAAAAGACATTATTGCCGGAGATTAAACGGCTTGATGTTATGTATTGTTCTAGCAGTACTCAGGAGAGAATATTAATTGAGATGTTCTGTGGATTACAGTGTATATTCTGTGCTGGTTCACATGTTTCCTGGTGGTCTTTCCAACAGGAACAGTGCAAATGAGGGAAATAAGATGGATCATTTGAAACCTTTCTTGTTAAGTCATTGTTCTGCTTTTCACAAAAAGGTAATGCTTGATTGATTTGCTTTATTTTTCTGTTGTTCTGGGTTGGCTTCCCCCCTCCCGTCTGGTTCATCCTAATCTCTGCCATTTCCTCAGTGAGTCAGCAGCAGCTGGTCCAGTAAGACCATAGGAACTGACTCTTGGTAAAGAGTATTAGGAATATGAGTCACCTAACAAGTATTTGGGTTAGAAATATATAAACCAGGATAGACATTTTAATACTGTCTCTTTAAGAGCATGCTTAAAAATGCAATTGGGTGTGGTTATTCAAATGGCCATAAGATGAAGGCAGAAACCTGGGTTGTTTTAGTCTGAGTCTGAGTCTCAGAAGAGAGTGTGAGTGTATCTCTGTTTCCTTCTGTTGGAAAGTATTGCCATTCCTCCATTTTTCCTAATTGACTGCTATTTCTGGATTTGATGTAAGTTTGTTACTGAACTGTTTTTGACACTGGAATTTGTTATTGGATTATCCCTGGATTGAAAAACTGACTGATTTACCTATGAATGACTTTGGACTGCTTATCTTGAACTTTGCTTAAACTTTCTGGAATTAAAAACCTACATTTACTGTACAATGTATCTGTGTACTGTGTGTGTATTATTCAAACACTACTCTCTATATGTCCCCCTGTATGCGCTCATTCTCCTAAAGGGGAATTACCTCAACAAAGAGCCCTAATGGAGCTGTTACTCAAGTTCAAATCTCTGTAAACCTAATTATGTTGCTGAATAGAGCAGATAAGAGTTTTAATCTGCATGATTTATATGAAAGTTATGTACATGCCTTGCAAACACATTCAAAATAGCTGCATCTTTTTCTGTTATGTAACTGTAGAAAATATATTTAGAGATTGGTAGCTGTAGATAGAAAGTCACATTTGATACATAATTTGATCTTAAAAGTTGCCTCATAATTTCCAGATTACAAGAAATACCTACATACTAGAACATTTATCAGTAAAAGAGAAGGGAAAGTGGATGAAACTGTTTTCAAATCTCACATACAGTCAGTCTGACTATTGATCAATACGAAACCCATGACAAAATATAATAAAAATTGATATCTTAAAATTGTTATGACTTTTATCTTTTATAGTAACCTTCTTTATACATTTTAAAATAATCCCTGTGGAAGGGAGACAATATTCTATCATATCAGCTCCAGACTTTCACAACTTCTGTATAAACATTTCTTATCCATTTGGAACTAGAATTGGTGAACTAAGGAAGAAGAATGTTCATGAACAAATAACATACATATGTAAATTGCTGTAAGGAGAGGGACAGAATGGAACAAAAGTTAAGGAAAAATTAGGAGAATCTCTGCATGCGCAAGATCTCTTTAAGAATTTAAAAGTTTAAACAATATCATTTGATAATGATTTTGATATTCCTACTCAATAGGATAACAATATAATGATAATAAATGATTAGCAATAGGAAGGAAAGGTCTAACAAATGAAGATATACAATATTGTGGGATCTGGAAGTCAAAATACTGCATGAAGGAACTGTGAAAAATTTATAGCGATTGGTGGTTTAGTATTAAGCACTTATTGGTGCAGCTACCATCACTGAATTTTCAGTGGGGGTGGGGGGAAACACGCTGTGTGTATGGCCTAAATATAAACCATAAATATGCTTGTGTTAAAAGTAAAAATAAAAATAAAGGATTCCCTTGTTCAGCCATGTCCGACTCTAGGCTAAGGGAGCCATCTCCATTTCTTGGCCGAGGGAGTCAATGTTGTCCAGAGACAATTTCTGTGGTCATGTGATAAACATGGCTATATGCCAAAGGTGCACAGAATGCTGTTACCATCCCACCAAAGTGATTCCTATTTATCTGCTCACATTTGCATGCCAGGTGGGCAGGAGATAAGGAAAGTAGTGGGAGCTCACCTCATCGCACAGCACACAGATCTCAACCTCAGGTCAACTTTCCAACTGACGAGCCCAGCATCTTTAATTGCTGAGCAATCCAGCCTTCTTGTGTTAACATGTTAACTAGCCCCAATTCAAATACAGACACATTGCTTGCATTATAAAAGACAAGGTGTGCTCACTAAATTGAAGCCAGTCTAATGCCTTCTGTGTATGGAAAAAAGCAATAGCTATTATGTGCTGTTGCACTTGTCTGTCTTGAAATCTAAGGTCACCTTATATTTGCAGGGCACTGAAAGTATTTTGATGGATATTTATGATGGCATAAAAAACAGAGCAGCTGCAAATTGTTCCAAACATTGCTTAAGAACAAGAAACACATATCTCTGTAATACAAAAATAAATTTCTTTGAACTGGGAGGAAACTGGAAACCCTCCCGGTTAATCTCGGCATCATCTGTTTTTGAAAGCTGGAAAACTGTCAGATGTCTTCTTCTTTTATGAAAGTAATAAAGTAATACATAAAAGTTTCTTTTAAAAAAAACATACAGTATCAGTATGAGCTAAATGCACCTTTTATAATTTGAGAAAAATATTCTGGACCAACAGGAATAACAATAATTAGACATGCAATTTAAAATATGTAAATATTTGTAAAGGCCCTCTAGTATTATTTCAAATTGTCTGAATTCACTTTGACTTTGCTATTGTCCTTTAGTATTTAGTTTTTTTTCTCTTATAGGACAATCATAAAAAAACAGGATAGACGATATAGGCATTAGATAATTGTTTGCAAGTGCAAAGTACCATTTCAATGCCTTATATATCCAAGAATTCCACCTGAACCTTGAAAACTGTCATCAATCAGCATACATGACAAGTGAATTAGATGGGCTAACAGTATGATGTAGAAAAATGTAATTGTAATTGTTTTAGGACTTTGTCCTCTTTGCAATGTCATATCTGCAATGTCTTATCCATACCAGTGACAGAAATTAGCTTTAAAAAATTAGGTGTTATGTATCATTGTGATCAGTATTATTGGAATATTTTTTGTTCCCAAGTAAATTATCTAAAGGTACAGGCTGAGGATGTCTCTGAGGTGGGCTTTTAATACACTATTTTTACAAGGAAAGGCTATCAATTATCTCTGTGGACCTTCAAAAAACCTGCGTTCTGTATTTCAAAGAGTTGGGACTTAAAAATAGGCTGTGAACTGCCTCTGCTTTGAAACTAAAATCTGTCCTAAAATGTGTAAATGCAGCATGAAAAAGCATTCTTCCATTTCTAATTCAGAAATCTGATGATATTTAAATGGTCCAGGAGTGTTTTCTTCCCTTGTTTGTTTTTGGCTGTGGCAGGCAATTTCAGTTTAATAAATGTACATTGTACTATTTCTCCCTTATTTTCCTAATGAGGAAAACATGCCTTTACTTCCATATGCAAAATCATAAAATCACCGTGGAATATTATGCGCTGTGTGTACAGATTTTAAGCCAATCACTACATTAACACACCTTCCCATAAGGTCTTTGCATAATTTGTGAAATGGCCCAATTAACGTTCCCAAGGAGGACAGAAAGGATTTAAGTAAGTGATGAATTAGGAGCTTCATAGAAATTATATAAATAACTACAAAATGCTTCATTGTGTTGTGACAAATAGCCCAATTGTGATGTTAATTAATAACAGATTTTAAGAATTTTTAGTTGTCTATTTCAAGGACTCTAAATTCAATTTCCTACCTAACAAATATGAATAATACTTTGCAGCATGGGGTAAGGAAAGTCAAATGAAAAAAAACAGAAAAATAAAATATTCTGTCAAACTAGGCAGAATGTAGTGTTGGAAATTAAGCTAAATGATCATCTTTATGGCATGTGGTTAAATCAAAGGAAAATGGAACTATATTTCATAATTAGTCTATCCTTTCTCATCAGGAGCTGCTATTTCTAGATGGAAAAAAATGCACTTCCTAAAAAAATCATGTTCATAAGTAATTATGTTACACTTATATAGAGTATTGATTAAGAGTTTAATTTACAATAAATCTAATTTAGATCAGAGTTCTGCAAGAGTTCTCCAGCTCAGTAATTGATGATGATTGATGATCAGAAGATATTTATAGTTAATTCAAAATATCTGCAATTTTGATTTTTGATTTGATTTACCATCAAATCCATGTTGATTCTTTGTCAGTTAAAGATATAGATATAGCTAGTTAGCTGTATCTATATCTTTACATCTTTATCTGACAAAGAATCAACATGGATTTGATGGTAGCTAACTAGCTAGCTGATAGATTAGATTAGATAGATAGATAGATAGATAGATAGATAGATAGATAGATAGATAG
>NW_020769324.1:18092174-18153835 GCF_900518735.1 Pseudonaja textilis
TAGATAGATAGATAGATAGATAGATAGATAGATAGATAGATAGATAGATAGATAGATACCTTGTAATAATACAGATATCTTATGCATGCCGGAAAAACATTTTTAAGGTTTTCTAATAATAGCTAAAGATGATAAGAACATTATCAGTACTTTTGGACTTCCCTGGAAAAAAATTAATAGAATTGATAGAAGCTTCCTTTAAAATCCGAACTGCTATTCTTAAATTGACAAATTTCTTCCTCATGGACATTAAAGTGTCAATTTTTACCATATAAAAAGTACATCAGAGCAAATTAATGAAAGAATTGTTGGAATGTACCAACTGCTGCCACACAAACCTCAGGGATTTTCTCCTCAAAATGTGTTGCAATATTTTAACGAAGATTCTCAGTCATCCAGGCAAAGGTATCTGAAAGTTGAATTATGGCAACTGGACTAATTGTTTTTATTAATTTATATCAATATTTCTATTCTGCTTTTCTAGTGCTTACAGAGTGCTCAGAGTGACATATGACTCTACTTTTCAATTATATTTGTATGCAATGATCCCTTCCACATATATGAAATCAAGAACTGAAAGAGAATTGATAGCTGATATTGTTGCTGTAGCTGTTGTTAATATTCTTCTACATGCACAGTGGAGAAATGCTAAGGAGAAATTGTTGTCTGGCTTATTAATTGTATTGTTGATTCCATCAGAATGACCTGGGTTCTTTTTTAAGCCAGTTTCTTGTGATACTTGTACTGAAGTAAAAGCTGAAGCTTACATGAAAATCCCATCAGAAGAGAATACATTTCTAATTGATCTCTGAAAATAAACCTTTTGGAATTGCATTGTTAATTTGCCTCAGCTGTGCCTCAGATGTTCCTGGCAACTGAATACTGTAAAAATGAAATGCTTTCAACCTTTTAAAAACAAGACCACATTTCCAAAACAGAAAAAGAACTGTCAATTACCTCAATTCTTTTATGTTTGGGCACGAACCATTCTAGGATATACAGTATTTGAAATCTATCTCCTTCCAAAGAAAGCCAATATTAAATAACTGATTTCAATATTGCTAACTAACCAAATGCAAAATCTGTACTAAGTCATTGTGTAAAAAAAGTCTGCAAAATGTGCTTAGAGAAGGTTTATTATTTTCTATCTGAGGCAGTTGGCAGAAAGTAATACCACTGAACTGCTAAAGGCATGGTTGTTTTAATAACACACACTGAGGCACGTTATTTTAAGTTACGAAGTTATTATCGAACTATGAAACCTGCTGATATTCCATCTAGATAAAACAATAGGGCATTTTGAAAGAACAAATAACAACAACAATAACTTCTTACAATTCAGAAGTAGTAATGAGTGGGCAAAACAGTCAAAATAGTATTGCTTTCCTTTTTCTTTTTTTATTGAAGATAAAATGGTTAATGTATTAAGGGAAATTAATGCGATATCATTACCACAATTAAAAAGATAGTGCAATACTGGTAATTCATAGACTAAAACTTTACACATTATAGTGGAATTACCGTACCATAAAAATATCTGCTTATTAACATCAAGCAGTGTTTTTCAATCTTGGAAATTTGATGATGTGTTAACTTCAACTCTCAATTCCCCTTGTTGGCTGGAAAATTCTGGGAGTTGAAGTCCTCACATCTTCAAGTTGCTAAAATTGTGATACACTGACTTAGACACACTGGTATCTGCTGCTAAAATGATGATGAAGAAATTAAGTACATCACAATGCAAACCCCTTGCATTTGTGATGTGATGTTAGTTGGATATTAGTTGATGTTAATAAGGCATACAATTTGTCCTATAATATCAAAATGCATGTATCCTTGTCCCCCAACTGTATGGATGTCCATACAGTTGGGGAACTAGCTCTTTCTATTGATTAGCATTCTCTGGAAAAGACTTATTCCATTTTTATGACCATGGTTGGTCATACAGTCAATCAGACTTAGACAGGATTTGGCATTTTTATCCACTTATTGAGTCCTTCCTAAGATAGGCAGATGTTGATGTCTGATGGTGTTAAATGTATTGTTACAGGATGTAAGCTGTTCCAAGTAAAGTTGCCTTTTGCAATTGATTGATGGTGATTCTGTCAATGCCTAATATGTTCAAAAGGTGCCCTACGGTATTAGTATTGGTATCATCTTTGTTTTCTTACTGCAGCATTCATTATCTAGACTTTCTGTGTATCTTATCAAGTTTTTAAGTCTAGATGTTCTGTGGGAGGTGGTTGTCTGTTTGAATTCAAAAGTTCCAGGGCACTTTAGCTTCTTCAATCACTTTCTCTATTTTGTGGTGCCATAAGTTTTTGTTCACAGGCAAATGATATTTCTTTCAGAAATTCAGTTACACTGTTGCTGTTACTTTGTTATGCTGTTATGATTATAATTGGTCTACATGATCTTACAGCAGCTAACTAGGTTGGTCCACTCTTTATTCATCTTCTTTGTAGATGTAGCATTTTCTATCTGCTGCTGTCTTCTCAAGTTAATGATTTGCCTTGTGCAGACAGAATTAGGCTGTCTGACTTTTTCTTCAATTTCCCTGTTCTTTGTCATTGCCAGGTCTTCTTGTTATTTGCTTTGCCTGCTATTTTTTTATGTATCAGCCATTTAATACTTGCCTTATCATGTTTCATTTCTATTTTTCATATGGTCCTTCTTTTAGGCGACAGGTCTTTCCTGTATTAAGGAAGCCTCATGATATACTGGCTTCAGTGCATCTTCTTTACTGTCTTTCAGATATCTTTTCAATGTCTTTTCTACTTTTTCAGCTATCTAATGACTTGCAACATTCCACGCCCACTTATTTTTCTTGGTAAGCAGGGTCTGTCAACACTACTATGTGAGTGAAAGGTATGTTTCCTTGTCATTATTTTTATAACTTTCCAATCCAGAGTTTTAGTTCTGCTTGAATTCTGTGCAGTATTCCATCTATTGCCCATTAATTGCCTTAAAGGAATTTCCTCCATTGAGCTTGGACTTTAAGATCTTCTTTGCTGTTATGATGGATTCACTTTTAACCTTGTTCTTGACTTCAGTCTGCTTAATGTTGTCAGTTTGAAGGATACCAATATTTATAGTGATCATCTTCATCCAGACTCTTGATGTTATTTGTGTAGAGCATCTTGATTCCTTCAGTTTTCACTATTTTTCCCATATTGAGATGAGGGGGCACATTTGTTCAATCTAAACTCCATTGCATTATTAAAATGCATTTAGTCATTTAGAGATAGCAGGCAGATATGTATTATTTCACCTAGCAAATTTCCCTTTGCTTTCTTAGGAATTTTATTCTATTTTAAAATATTCTCTCTCCTTTTTTAAATAGAATTCAGAAATACTTTTATATTCAGCTGAAACTTTAAAAAAAATATTCAAACCAAACAAATCTTTAGTATAGCCAAGGGCCAGCACAGACAGATGCAAACAGATATGTAATTAATGTGGGAGGAATTTAATCTTCAATATATATAATCTGCTATGTTCTTCAAGTTAAATAACTAAATTTGGCAATGTTCTGTGTTTTTTCAGAACATTGTTCTTATCAGCTACTAGGAAGAATGCATAATAATCATCTGACTGCCATGGCATTTTTACTTAAAATATAGACATTAAATGTTTAACATAAAGCTAAATTCTACAAATAGGCAAAAAATTATAGCAATACTGTGATATCTGCCTTGCATCTGTGCAGAATGAAGGGCATTGTAACCTGCCCTTACAAAGCCCAACCAGTGTTTGACCTAAATCATCATATGAAAGTAAGATGCAATGATCCTCCTATAAAAAAATGGTGTTCCACAGAAACCAGGTTTCTGATCTAGATTAAACTGTAGTTCTAAATCTAGGAAGTTTGGTGTGATCAATTATTTGCCCTGATTCCTATTTAATATCACTGGTTTACTTGAGCAATCTCTTCTTCACAATCATCCACTCCTTCAGTTCTAGTGGGAAAAGCATATGACTCATTTTTTATACAATGACCATGACGTATACCTTTCTCTCACTACTAAAACAAACACATTTTTTCTTGGATGCTAAACATGTGAGATGCCCCATGAGACCTTACTAAAGCCACATATCTAAAGCCAATTGAACTATTCGGGCAATCAAAGTCACCAGTTTAAAACAAAACCTTAAAATTTAGAATAAAGGAGCAATTTGCTATTTCATAACAATACAAAAAGGATGTTTAAGACAGTTGCCTAAATCTACTTCTACTAAATACCCTGAGTTTTGAATAAATAGAAGCTTAACAGTATGCAAAAGATAGACTTTTTAAAAAAAATGATATTCCCAACAAGAAATATAAGAAATTATTATCTGCAATTTTAAAAAAGTTCTTATTGTATTCTCTCCATTGCCAAAACTTTTATTTAACATTTGTATATTTATAATATAGGTAGATAGCTATAACATTGGTCTGATATACACTTTACATCTCCTGATATTTTTCATGCTAAACTATTAGAACTAAATCCAAAGTTTTGAAATATACACTTTTTAAAAAAGCAAAAGAATATGACAGTGATTATGTCACAAATTTGGCTTTACTTCTTTTTGTCATTCTAACTTCATGTTGACACAGAGCTGAATTATGTAAAGTAGTGCAAAGAATGAGAAAAAAATTGTTTTGCTGATTCTTTTAAAATTGAACCAAGTAAATGAAGTTCGGGAACAAAAAACAAATGGAGAAGAGAGGATTGTATGGAAGAAAAGGAAACATGCTAGATGTTAGGGTTCCAAGTAACACATTCATCAAAAGAAAACTCTGAGGCAGGTAGATTCCTCAAAGAACATGTTTATTGGATACATGATATTGACATGGCTAGTGAAAACCCACTCTAAAGGTCCCTGCAGTTTTCCCCCTAATTAAAAGAGCAAATATTCTCTCCCCAAGTGTCACAATTATCCAAGGTAGGTAGCTGGGAGGCTGTTTGGTCACTCCTCTCCTTCACTTGCCATCTGTTGGGATGACCTTGGTTCCCACAAGAAAACTTTTTGTTTTGACTAGTAGCCAGTCTATCTGCTTTCCCCCTCCCTTCTCCCTTTCAAAGTTTGTGGCAACTATGAGGCAGGAAAAGATGGCTTCAGCCAGGTCAGCTTCAGAGTTGACACTAGATTCTTTTCCACTGAAGAGCACTGAGAAGGAAATCTATAGGGAGCTTTATAAATCATTATTTAGAAATTTCACTGTATCTTTTTAACTTCTAGACTTTTACAGGGAAGGAAAATTGGGTACTGGAAATTTTCTAAAGCTTAAAATGTCCATCCTTGGCCAGAGGATGGAACTGTATATTTCAGCCTTTTTCGTTTGAAAACATTTTATATTACTGGAATTGTTGCAGCATCAAAGCAAACAAGATATTGAGAATAAACAAAAGATTTGTTAAATTAAATTTTTATAACCAGCATGCTTAATACCAAGAGCTGAAACCAGCTTGGTGCATCCTTTTGCTTAGTTGTTGCTTTTCCTCTCCTTTACTGCTTTTTGTACGTTTTTTGTGTGGAGATGAAGATGCTAACATTATGCTGGCAAACAAGAAGGTATAAATATGTAACTGAAATATCTATCACCTGTTTCATTCTAATTTTTATCTCTCCCTGAATATATCATTCCCTGAAAAGATTCAAAATGAAACTGTCTTGAACTAAACTCTTTCAAGTTCCATCTCCAAGCCAATATAAACTGCTTAATTTTTTGAAAAATTAGATTAAAAAATAGGATTTGTCCAGTAGAAGATATGAATCTTGTCAGGTTTCAGGTGAATATTTCCAAAAACAGCTGCCAAGCCTGACACACAAGATTAAAAAGAACCCAATACACAAGCCTGAGGATGGCAGATAAGATTCTGTCGAAACGTCGCTATAATAAAAGCACAAATATTAAGACGTGGGAAAATACCCAAAGAAACCTAAATACCATACATTTACAATCTATTTGTGTGTGTGTGTATGTGTGTGCGCGCGCATGCACCCATGTGCATACATATGCTTGTACATATACATATATGTATACATATATACATACATATGCATATACATACAAAGAGAGATAGGTACACATTCACATTTCTTTTTAATATAGTTTTCATTAAATATTGCATATAACTAAAAATAAGCAATGCAACATATAAAGAAATGTAAAGAAAAAAATAAAAAGGATAAAAGTACAGAAAACAATTCAAGTAGTAAAAAGAAAAAAAAGGAAAAGGTAATTAATTGTAACATTTTCTTATTCATCAATATTCATTCTTTCATCCAAACAAAACAGCAGACTAAAAAAATATAGTCAGCTCCATAGGCCCACCTCTACAGAATCTTACCAAATTTCTTGCCAAACCACTCCAGAATCCATCACCTCACACGTACAAAACTCGTTCCACTTCCTGGAAACAATAAAGAAACAAAACCTACAACCCAGCGGCCTACTCGTGAGCCTTGATGTTATATCCCTCTTCACACAAGTACCCATCAAAGAAGCCTTGACAGCCATCCAAAACAAATACAACCCCCCCAAACACATCCTAGATCTGACCAACCACTGCCTAAACAACACATACTTCATCCACAATGGACAAAGATACAAACAGATAGAAGGAGCACCCATGGGATCACCCCTCTCACCCGTCATCGCTAACCTATACATGGAACACTTTGAAACCAACTCTCTAGACAAATAGAACACAAACCCAAATTCTGGGTGTGATATGTAGATGACATTTTCATAATTTGGCCACACAGGAAAGAAAAACTGGACAACTTCCTCACACATCTTAACAACCTACACCCCAAAATACAATTCACCATGGAAACAGAAACCAACAACCAACTTCCCTTCCTGGACGTCCTAATTTACAAAAAACCCAATGGTTCCCTAGGACATACCATCTACTGGAAAAAAACACACACCAACCGCTACCTAAATGCACAATCCCATCACCACCCTGCACAGATCAACTCCGTAGCCAAGGCCCTCATATCCAGAACCAAATGCCTAACCGACAAAGACCACCTGAGAACAGAACTACACATCCTCACTAACGTATTAATTTCCAATGGATTCCAAAGAAACACTATCACCAATCTAATCCGAAAAGAGATACCCCAAAAAAACCAAGACACAGAACAAGACAATGGTATCGCACTCTTCCCCTACGTCAAAGGCACCACACTGGACTGCATTTAAGCTCTTGCCTACTGCTTCTGTGACACCATCCAGCTACCTTATTCTCTGCTGTTCCCTTCTTCTTTTGTGCTAAACCATTCCCAGCATTAGGCTCTTCTCCAGTGAGTCCTTCCTTCTCATTTGGTGGCCAAAGTATTTGAGTTTCATCTTCAGGAGCTGGCCTTCTAAAGAGCAGTCAGGGTTATCTCCTCTAAGACTGACCGGTTTGATTGGCTTGTGGTCCAAGAGACTCTCAGGAGTCTTCTCCGGCACCATAGTTCAAATTCCTCAATTCTTTGGCACTCAGTCTTTTTTATGGTCCAGTTTTCACAGCCATACATTGCAAATGGAAAAACCATAGCCTTAACCATACACACTTGTTGAATTCTACTATATAGTGCAATATTAATGCAATATCAGGGTTTTCAATTCAATTATATAGCATGTGAAGGATATGTGTTTTTATAAGTATAATATACACTGAAGATGACATTTAATTTTGTAGAACAAGGTGTAATGACAATAAACTTAAACTTTTAAACTTAAACTTAAATAGGAAGGTACGTTGGATATGTTTGCCACTTTGAGTGTATGTGTAAAAATAATAAAGGCAGGATAATAAATAAACAAAATTCTATGCAACTATGGAATCCAAAAGCCTTCTATAAGTGAACAATTCAAACTTTTGGTAAGAAGTATGTGTTGCTTCTTTGGCAGCTTGGGTTTGAAAGAGAAGAAAACATCAGAGAAACTACACAAATTCATATTAAAGCATTTGCCTCAGAGAATTTTTAAGTAAGGAGCTATAAATGGTTGCCATGTCCATACATCTCTGAATCCCACTTTTCTTCTTCCTATGCCACATCTGCAATGCAATATGGTTCTCTGCTTAATTTCTGATCTAATAAAGCTGTGCATTTGACTGCACATATGAGTTATTACAAATAGGGCTTCAATATGAGCAATGCAGACAATAACAAAAGACAGGAAAAGTAGGTTGAAAGGCTTTAGACGATAGGAGCAGTGTCCATGGCTCATCACCTATGCACTTGAAAATCTTCATGTAGTCAGACAAATGCTTAAACAGCTTTGTGTATATTAATCAAGACAGCAATATATTACATCATACATTGGAGATAGGAACAGTTGCTTGGAAACAGAAGCAGGCCTTGTGGAGTCCCCATGTACATCTCAATGGCACTGTGGGTGCAGAACGCTGAACTGATTGAACACAGCTCTGTCTGTATTGATATGATAGCTCTGGTATGAAAGATGAGAAAGAAGAAAGATTGAAAACTATCATATTTTTGGTCCATTTAGCACAATATTGAGTACCTGATGTGAAGTAGATTCCCAGAATTTTAGACCGGAATCTTTTCCAGTCCCACTTAAAGATGGTCGAGATAGAAGCATGCTCCTTTTGTATGCAAAGCATAGGATTTTTAACTGAATTACAATCTTTTCTTAACTTGATGATGCCATTGTTTATAATTAATCATTATTTTATTCTGTCCTTCTTTTGAACAGCATTGAAAAGGTATATAGATGTAGATGATTAGATGAAGATAGATAATAGATAATAGATAGATGGATGGATAGATAGATAGATAGATAGATAGATAGATAGATAGATAGATGATAGATAGATAGATAGATAGATAGATAGATAGATAGATAGATAGATAAGAGTGAAAGAGACAGTGGGAGAGAGAGGGAGAGAAAGAGAAGGATGGGGGGAGGGAGATCTCCCTACAATTAAGAGACAAAGTTGTTTGGGCTGATGTGCAGGATAGAGTCCAGATTCAGTAAGTGACCCTCATGGATTAGTAAAGATTACTATGCTGAAATTAAGATGGGCTTTCTCCACAAGAGGAACATAAATGGAACTCTCTGGCAAAATATAAACCTCTCAGAGGGGTCAGATGGCAGGTGTTTAATTAAAAGAAGGACAGGGGGTTACTTGATAGTAATGTTCCAATATCCAAGGGGCTGCCATAAAGAAGATGAGGGTCAACTTATTCTGCAAAGCACCTGAAGAAAGTACAAGAAGCAATGGTTGAAAACTAATCAAGGCAAATCTAGAACTAAGAAAAAAAAATTCCTGGTAGAACAATTCATCAGTGGAACAACTTTCCTTCAGAAGTTGTGGGCATTCCAACACTGGAGGTTTTTAAGAAGAGATTGGACAACATTTGTCTGAAATGGTACAGGGGTTCCTGCTTGAGCAGGAGATTGGGCTAGAACCGTGATGGTGAACCTATGGCACGTGGGCCAGAGGTGGCACGCAGAGCCCTCACTCTGACCACGCGAGTCATTGGCCCAGCTCAGCTTTGCCATGCATGCACATGCACACCTCCCACTGGCCAGCTTATCTTTGGGTCTCTGCCACACATGCACAGGGGGCACACACACAGGTTTTGTGCATGCATACGTGGGGGGAGGGGTGCATGTGCAGGGGTCACGTGCACCTGTGTGGGTCACAGGGGGTCATGCGTGCATGCATGGGGGCACAGGGCCACATATGCAAGTGCGGGCCCCACATGTGCAAGGTGCACACACGTTGCATTTTGAGGATACACGCACACATGCCCGCTTTGGGCACTTAGTGCCAAAAAGGTTAGCCATCACTGGGTTTGAAGATCTTGGAAGGGATCCAAGATCCCATCAAACTATGTTATTCTGTCAGGTTCCAAGAACCAAGAATGAAACATGGAGTTACTTCTGAGTAGTTTCTTTTATTGTTATTAACCTATAGAGAGAATCTTGCTAGATTGAAGCTACTTTCTGGATGCTATAGATATACTATGGGAACTGTAATGGAGGAATTCTTTTAATTTCTCTTCCTGCTGACCAAACTTTTTAAGTTCTTCTGCCTCTTTTCCCTTGGAAAGCAATCTCTTCCTCATGGGAATTTGAATACATTCCACCACAAAGGACTCTGGTATTACTGATTAACGAGTGAAAGAACTATAGTTGAGAAAGAAAACCTCTTCTGGTGACAATACTTATATCCAGAAACTGATCTCAAGGAAAAATGGCACCCACCATGTCTAAGAGACTTCATTCAGGATCAGAGGGACACCAACAGATTTTATCAGTATTCAGTCTATTACGTCTGGATAATAAGCATCCAGATAATAGAATTTAATTAACTTTCTCCATTTAGCCTTTCATGTCTTTATTTTACCATGAAGCAACTCTTGAAATAATTTTCAGGACTTAGGGAAATTGTGAAGGAAAAAATGTATCTAAGGGACACAAAAACATTTTTTTTTTATTTTCCAACCACAATCTCTCACAGAAGCACTAGCGATCTAAAAGCACCAGCTGGAAACATATTATAAGCCATCCTAAGTTGCTTAAGATGGGTGGACTTACAATTCTTCAATAAATAAAGGGATCTTCCACCTGGTAGAACAGGCAACTGCCTTCAAAAATAATCACAAATAACATCAACAAAGATAGATGAAAGAGAGGATAGAGGATAGATGATAGATATATAGATGATAGAGACAGGCAGGAGGCAGATAAACATAAATATATTATAGAGACAGAGATGGATGGATGGATGGATGGATGGATGGATGGATAGATAGATAGATAGATAGATAGATAGATAGATAGATAGATAGATAGATAGATAGATAGATAGATAGGCAGGCAGGCAGGCAGGCAGGCAGGCAGGCAGGCAGGCAGGCAGGCAGGCCAATAATAGATAGACAGGCATACAAACAAAGTTGTCACAATAATCATACCAATAATACTACATGTTAACACCATAAATAGTAGTCAAGCTGCAACTGATATTAGCAGCAGCAGTCCAAAAATTGCAAACTGCATAATTATCTCTTTTTGTGGGGGAGGGATGGCTGAAGTATCTACTACTTTGTGAAAGTCTTAGGTTCTTTTCCACACATACCCTGCTATGATTATTAATGTGTTTTACATTCCTGAATGTGTGTTCCAAGCTGAAATAATAATATTACTCATTAATTTCCAGCCAAGCTTAGTGTTAATATCATCATGATTGAGGTACAATATTTAATTAATATTAAATCCAAGGGAAGGAAGGAAGGAAAGAAGGAAAGAAGAAGGGAGGGAAGAAGGACAGGAGGAAGGAAGGAAGGATTCTGATTAAAAAAACACTGCTATACCATGTGCACACAAAATCAGCAAGCATAAATAAAAGGCAAAGCTTGGAAAAGAAAAGCCATAGTTTGCATTTTGCACTGGGTAGGTTCTGGTTGAATGAGATCTGGGATGTGTGCCAAATTAATAGGGAAAAAAAGTCCCTTTCTTCCTCTTCAATAGCCACAATGTTCATTATTAAGGGAAAGCATATGAACTGCAGGATTTGATTTTAATAACAGCATCGTCTTCATTAATCTGTACTTTCCATTTAGCCTCATTATGGAGAAAATGCTGAGTTAATGCAGCACCTATTATTGTTGGATTTCCTGAGGGGGGGTGGGAAGGAGAGAAGTAGTATAAAAATAAAGACACCCCCCCCCCTTGTTTTCCTTTTTTTTCCTTTTGTCATGCATTCAAGGACTATCAGGTGTGTATGCCATATTTTAAACAAGCAGGTTGTTTGTCAAAGACTGTTTTCGTACCTTGGGACTCCTTAAAAGTGTGCTGCCTGCAAGCTGGGCATGAGAGGGGGGGAGGATCAAAAGGAAACATTTGAGCTTTTGCTAAACATCCCATTTCTTTGGGGTATGTGTTTTGGCTGTTTGTCATGTCAAGCATCCGCTTGCCATCACCTGCAAGTGAGCTGATCTTTCCACTGACGCCTCAGTTCCTTCTAAATCAAGAGCCCATGATAGCCGCTGCCTCTTTGTATCTGGCCAGCAAATAGTGGCCTTTTGTCCTGCACAAGTTCCTAAACAAACTTAATCTCTCTAACACAGTGACAGATGACATTTAGATGTCCTTGTTTCCCTTAAAATGAGTTTTATTGACAATTGGAGAACAAAAAGAGGGCCCCGAGAAAGACCAATGTTTTATAGGCCCCGCTAAACAACATCTTCGGTCTCAGTGCTGTGGGTGCAGAAAAAGCCTGAGGTTGACCCCCCCCCTTTCCCCATTTTCTCTTGCTTTGCAATATCACCATGACAACAGATATAGAAATCACTTAGTGACTCCCAGAAAGAAAACACAGTGACACAGTCCCCCTTGTATGGCGAATCAAACTAAAGCCTTCATTCAAATGGTTATTGAGCCAGGGCATTCATGTAGAGGATGGGGTGGGTTTTACACAGGTAGCTACAACAGAAAGGCCAGCCTCGGCTTCAGCCACAGCATATGGTAAAGTCTCTCCTTAATTAATGCATCCTCAATAGAATTTCACCATTTAAAATTTGTTTTCTTTTGACGGAAACATCGTTAAGGTAAAGGCAACATTAATCAATAAGGCTTTCTCTCCCCCCCCCCCCCCATTCTTCCTTTCTCTCTTTCTCTGCCTTATGCAACAGAATATTTTAAGAGTTAAGCAAACAACATTTGATTTTTTTTTCAGGCATCTTTGTTATCAGGCACGTCTGAAGAGGCCTCTACTGGCCAGACTCAGGAGGTGCAGCAAAGACTCTTTTAATTGATTTGGACAGGAATGCATTTAGGATTGCAAATTTGTATTGCAAAAGCCTTCACAGAGTGACTGCCTCTCTGCATCACTGGGGCAAAAAATGTTTTATTTCATGCTTGCTCGTTTAAAAAGAAAAGAGAGAGAAACTATCGTGTCTGTTAGGATTTTATTGAAAAAATTGAGGAGACAAAAGGCATTAAACATGTTTACTTGTTTGTTAATTCTCTTGTAATTTTAACTCATTAAAGTTAATAAAAAAGAGTTAGATGTGTTAATGTTTGTATTGGTCTGTGAGAAAGTGTATGTATCCTAGGACTTCCTGCAACTTTCAGCTTAAAATTTTTCAATTTTATTTTATTGGTTGACATTTTGTTTATGTTAAGTCTCACCAATTATTTTTTAAATCATACATTTAACCTATGTAATCTAAATTACTTAAACAAAAATGCCCTTTCTCAAAACAGGCTCTTTGAAGCTTATATTTCCAGCAAAAAAAGAAAGATTATTTCATAATTCTGTCTTATTTTTCCCTATGCCATACCTAATTGTAATATATTTACCTAGGTATGTAAAATAACATATCTTTAACTGTTTAGCTTCCTTTAAAAAAAACAGAATATATATTTGATTTGATATTGTGTTTCTTTTTTTAAAAAAATAAATGAAATAAAAAGGATCTTGGATACTATGGAGTCAGCATAAATATAGGATATTTTCAGAATTGCTAGTAGGTAACAATGATGTGATAATTGAGAAGAAATCTGTTTTATCCTGCATGCTTTTTCAGCATTCTACAATACAGGAACACTGAGAGTTTTCATTTAAATATTACATGGAGAATGTATGCTGTATGGCCAAAAAGAGCTGAGGAAACAATCCTGAAAAACTGCAGAAACAAAATTGATAGATATTAAAACAAGCAGAAAAGAATAAAGTAAATCATTATGAAGTGCTACAATTTAACTTTCTCAAATCAATCTCCAACTGTCATTTCCTTTCAAAGAATTAAGAAAAAATTGAGTAATATCTAACTGTTTGGAGACTTTGAATTGTTATATAAGTTTGTCACTCCATTTTATCCTTGATTAACTTAATGATTCTCATCTTTTTAAAAGTCCATAGATATGCATGTTGTTGGGACGGAGTTAGAGGAATAACTCTAGTTTACTATTCTAGTTATGCACTTATACAGTATAAAACTGCTACTCACAGTCGCAACAGTGACACCTACTGGGGCAAACAGGAAATAGGCTTTCTATTTTGCTTTTCTTTTTTAAAAAATAACAAAACAACCCAGATTTTTCCGAGTACATTCTCCTCTGAAGCTATAAAGTAATAGAATAGGTAAAATAATCCACATTCTTAGAGTATTTGCCAAACTCCATACTAAAACAATTTTAATGTTAAGAGTGAAATATATAAATATTATTTAAGAAATCTGAAGTGGAAGCTATTGCTTTTAAAAATGGACATAAACTCTAATATTTCCTATTATAAACAAAAATATCAGAGAAAGTTCTGAATGAATAAAGCAAGCATACATGTTTATATGTGTATGTTCATCCCCATATTCATATATTTGTTGCAATGACATATATCAAATATCTTTCATTTATCAATATAGTTTGTACTCTATTATTTTTGGAATATTTTGATGAGTGAATTAATGAATTAGATTACATTAGTTCATGATTAAAAATTTTGGTTATTTTTTCACCTTTCACAAGAAAGGGATCACTTTCAGTATGTTTTTAGAGTTTCTATAAATAGTTTAGAAATTCATGATTGTACCATGATCACTTGTATTAACAACAAAAAAGTCTAAACGGAGGAGGAGTATCTATATTCCCAAAGTATTTTGTTTTGTTTTTTAAAGGCCAAGGCTATGAAATAGAAAAATTAAAAACAAAGAAATTGAAACAACTCCTTGCTTTCACAGCTCCAGGATTGCATAATATTCATTTTAATTGAATTTTGACAGTTATTGGACATTGATATTTTAGCATCATGTTAGACTTTTCTTTCTTTTTGTAGTTTTCTGTAGAAAGTGGAATATTTGAAAAAATTTGACAACACAAGTGAGATAGATTTTCTTTCCCAATCATGAAATTAAATAATAAATAATATATAGCAAATATATCATTAAAATTTTTACAATATAAAAATAATATATTTTGTAGAACAAAGCTTCCACTTTTGTAGAACAAAGCAGGATTCAATAGTTAGATGAGAAAAGAGAAAGATAATTTGCACAATTATCCATATATGTTTCAATTTATCCATAATCTCACTGATTTTTAACAGAAAGGTAATCATTTAAATTCATGTTTACATATTATATGGTACATATTAATTGCCAATTGGTTTTATTTAAATTCTTAGGAAATATTTGGAACAATATTAAAACACAATGTTATTAATATTAAAAAAAAACCTTACAAGTGACTACAGACTTTTCTAATATCAGTAGGACTGGAATTTCTGCAGAGTCCCATGGGAGATTGTCCTGAAATAAGGAAATGCTGATGATAATGTGGACTATATTTCTAATATATTAGCACCTATGTTACTTGTTATTGTCTAAAAAAAACATTAATTGGAAAATGAAATTTCCAGTCAAAAAAAGTCTTTCATTATTGTTTGGGGTATTTGAAAGCATGCAGGGAACATTCATACAAAATCACTGAAATTTATGTAGATTACATTGGCCCTAGAAAATAAAACTCGATGAAAATCATGAAAAAAATGACATTGTAAACAATAGGGAAAATGTTTCCATTTCATTTCGTTTCCTTTTTTAATGGAATATTCTTAAATATTTTAACTTAAATAGTTTATTTGTGAGAGAAATAAAATGCAATCAAGATACAATTTAGTAAAATCAAAGAAACTCTAAAACTTTTGCTGATAAATTGTGTGAACAGCTGATTGTCCCAATGGGAAAAAAATATCAGATGATGCATCAAAATGTGCTAAAATTAGCTATTATTATCCTTAATCTTACATTGTTATGCAATAGAAACAAAGTATTTTAAAGAATGAAAAACCTGCATTGTTATAAACTTAAGAAAAAAGTTTCTAACTCCATTATACTGATTCTAAAAAGCCAAGCAAAGTTGTTAAATTGATTAATATTTCTGTGTGAGAGGGAGTGAGAGATTACCAGGCTGCTCAGTTTACATGCTCTGCATATCTTGGCAGATTGATAAATCTATTAGGAGTTGTAGTTAGGCTTGAAATATGTGTGGTCATATCTTTTGTATTCTGTGGCTCTTTCAGTGGCTTTTGTATTCACAAATCATTTCTGTTGACAACGGCAGGCAAAAGTGAGTTTAATACAGTTAACTGAGACAATTAGAAAAACAAAGGAGTTTCAGACTAATATAATCATAAAATATTGCAATTATTCATACAATTAATATAATATAATATACATTTATCTAATAATAAACAAAAGTAAAATATGATTGGCAAAGCCAGTGCTTATGAATGAGTAATACAGAACAGTTTTGAAAATTTCCCTAACAGACAAGAAAAAAAAATCAGTGTAGTATTGATTTTGTAAGCCTGCCTCCTATGTCTTGTGTAATGTATAAAATAAGTCCCAAGATCTAACAGAAACCCAATTGCTGAGCTAATAAACCTGAGTCTAGACTTTCTATCAGAAAAGTAGTGTTTGTGGATTCTCTCTGATCATAAAATTAGTTTTAAAAAAATTCTTTCCTAGAATGTTTTCTACCCTGAATGTTTTTTTCCTCCATTTCTCCTTCCTTTTTTTCCTAAACAAATTAATTTCTTAGGTGCAGTTCAAATGGTTTAAAGATCCCCTCAGAACATGAAGAAAATGGAAGCAATGAATAAAGTCGCTCTCCAACTTTGTTCATAGAATATTCCATATATCCAGGAAGTGTTTATACATCAGAGTTCCACAGAGACCTGTTGCCTACTAAGGTGCCAAGAGAATTATCCCAAACAGACAGATTAGCAGTTTGACTTAACTAAAATGCACCTGGACTAGGCATACACATTTCATCTGGGCCAAGAAAACTGATACAATTAATTTTGGTTTTCACATTGAAGTTATAACATTATTTATTTATTCCTATTTCAATTTTTTCTATGCCACTTCCCATTAAAACAAACATCAAAGCAGTTTATATTTAAATTTAAAATTTCAGTTTACAACAATGGATTAGAAGCATTAATGAAAAACACACACAGTAAAATCAGCCAGGGAAATATGGCAAGAGCAATGGAAAGCATGAAGAATTTGAAAAGTTAAAAATCAAGTATAAACATTGGTATATTATGGAAAAGCCTCAGAAAAGTAAAATATATCTGCCTAGTGGCAAAGAGATAACAACAAACAGCAAGGCCTTGTTTACAATAGTGGGGGCTTTCAAAGGATATTTTAGTGTTTATTTTGGGAAGGAGGGAAGGGCTACTGTTGAAAAGGCCACTCATCATATCTCACATTAGGGGGACACTCAGAGCAGATTCCCCAATTATGACCCAGATATGATTATTCAGACACTATAGAAGTTGTCAGCTTATGTATATTCTTCACACAAATATCCATAAGGCATTGAAAATATGAAGAAGTATCCTTAGGAATGGTAAAAAAAAAACCATCATGATAGGCAACAGTGCAAGCAAAGTTTCTTCCATTTTTCATATGCAATGAGGCAGAGCTTCAATTTCACTATTGTGAGTGCCATTTTTTTAACCATATCCTGAAGCACCTCTGAAGATTGTATAGGACTATCTATTATTAACTACACATGGAACAGTTATATTAAGTCCATATTGGTGTCACTAAGGTTCTCATATTCTTTTCTCAAACATTTTTATAATTAAAAAGAAAAAATGCTGGACACTGGACAGTCTGTTTCTTCACAACTTTTTTGGGTACAACCTTATAGTAAATGTCTTTTACATACCTAATCAGTACTAGGTTGTTTTGAGAAATATGGATATAAATGTCAGCTTTGACAATAGAATCCATATAGAACTTAATAGGATTTAACAGGATATAGAATTGCTATAGAATAATGAACAGATAAACAAACTCAACTTTTCATGTAGTTTACTGGGAAAAGGAAACTGTTGCAACCATTCAGTCTTACAAATTACATGCATCCTTCTGTATTATAATAGACCTGCAAGGAGTAAAATCTGTCATAAGAAACAGGATTTACTGTCATGGATTTATGATGCATGATATTAAAGAAATCGTTATGTCAGTAAAAAAAAACTAGCTTGAAGATTTCTAATATGAGAGATGGAAATTTTTTAAAGCATTTAAGCCTATTATTTGCTGATATTTAAAATATTGTAATGTTTTTCATTTTTTGCTGTTGATTAATGAAGTGCATTTAAGACATATGAAATAATTGATCATATTTATTTTGTATATAAATAATACCTACCTTCTCATCAGCCCAGCAGTAATAAGGACTACTAAAATTCATACATGTATCTGAATGTATGCGTATGTATGTGTGTGTGTGTATTTATTTATTTTTATTAAAGGACCCTTTTTAGTAAAGATACCAGGGCAACAAATAGCTAGGATAATTAGATACCAATGTAACAGTTATACAATGAAAGCACAGAGTTTAGAATGGAATATATTATATGTGTAGTTTTGTAAAGCTTTCCATTGATGTTACATATTAGAGCTGAATGTATTTGTCCAATAATATGACAATTGATGTCAAGTTGGCATTTCAAAAATAGGGGCCATAACTACTGTAGGAACAAATAGTTTTCTTACCTGCCTTACCATGAGGCTTTTTCTACATTTTCTGGCAACAACTCTGCATATTTTAAAGGAATCGTTCAAGTCTTTTTAGAATGCTAGAAATTGGTACTCTTTTTTTTTTGCACCATACCGAAATGTACCACAATATTGAATTATTATCATAGCCCAGTTAGAAGCTTTCTTTCCAGTGAAAATATCTTCTTTCTAATCACTATCTTCAGATGTTTGCTAGGCCAGGAATCAGGAGATGAATTCAGTGACTGAGTTCCCAATCTGTCTATAAAGACTTTTTAAAATGACTATAAATCTTTTGGGCAGAGATATCTTTGCTGACATTTCTTGAGGGAACAATATTTATTGATGTATGCATGTGGATTTACTATTCATTTTACCAGAGGTAAATTGGATACTCCTTGTATGCAGAAAATTATAAACAATCTGTCTGTGTTATATTAAAGAGAAAAAAGAGAAAGACTGCAGTTGTTTGCATCAGTTATCTGAACATGATTAGCCAACTGCAATCAAGACAATCTAGAAATGTCCTGCTCCATGATTGTGCGCACCCCTGTGATGAAGAATAATTGGAATATTACAAGAAAGTTAAATATGTACTTCTTAATGAAAACTTTTAAAAAGTGGAACCTGAACAAAATGTTCCAGTGGGGATTACTTGTATCTGATAGTCTTTCTACCCTTTGCTGTTGTTTTCACTTTCCCATTACATTTACTCAGCTAATATTCCAAGCTTTCTTATGCATTCATTTATTTTTGCCTATGGAGATTTTCAGTCATTCAGGTTAGTGGTCCACAACCTTTTGGGCATCAGTTCCATAAAGAAAGGTTTTTCTGCAGACCAGAAAGGGTATGATGCTGCCTGCATACCTCAGATGCAGTTTAACTTGTTTGTGCAACCCGATACCAGTCCTGGACCGGAGGTTGGGGATCCCTGATTCAGGTCATGGTTATCCCAAAGATGCTTTTTCAAGAAGCAACTGGACTTTGTTTTTCTTTGAAGATGTTTCACTTCCCATCCAAGAAGTTTCTTCAGTTCTGACTGAATGTTGGAAGATGGAAGGATTTATATTCTCCCAGTGATCCTTATATAAATCCTTCCATCCTCTAACATTCAGCCAGAACAGAAGAAGTTATTGGATGAGAAGCGAAACATCTTTAAGGAAAATCGAAGTCCAGTTGCTTCTTGAAAAAGCACCCTTGGGACATTCATTTGTTTTAGCTCTTCCTTTTCTTTCTTGTTTTAAACCTTTTTTTAATTCTTTGCATGAAAGAATGCTGACCTTTGCGCATTGTTTGATCAGTATGAGAACTGAGCTTGCTTTTTTGTGTACAATAATTTATGTTCTATAATTTAGCAATGTAATGTAATAATGAAAGTGGCATAATCAGTGTATAGAGCGATGAGACAAAATATCAAGAGAGCCTCCAATTAAACAACAAATGGAAAGTCATACACTTGGAAGAAATTCTCTGAACTCATGGGGACAAGTTACCCATGGCTAAATTGTTATATAATGTTTTAATGTGTGCATAATCAGGGAAAACTTTCTGGTGCTATTTGCAGTACTTATATAGCATTACTATGTACATAGCAATGCACAAACATTACAAGCAAAACAAAGAAAACAAAAACTGCTAGCTGGTTATAACTAGCAGGGAAACTAAATTTTTTTGCTCACCAAGAACAGGAAGCAAAACAGAACCAAGGAAATTATGACCAACTACCAATAGTTACTACTGAAGTACAACTCCAAGTAAACATCACTGGTGAAGACAGATGCTGAGACATATAGGAGGGCTATACATTGGTTTGGATTCAAAGGCACAAAACTACTTTTGAGTTCATGAGGGCCCTCATGGAACACTTATCTATAACTCCTTAGACAAGATATATCTATTTGCAGAATGAAAAAGTAACTGGGGAGGGCTGACACGAAATTCAGGAAAAGACATAGCTACTTAAAGAAGCTAGAGTCAGCTAACCCTAACCCTAACCCTGAAGGACTTTGCTACGTTTAAATCCAAAATACTTTGCTACCCTTCAGCAAAATCTGAAAAGTCAAGAATTTTCCTCCCCTGGATATCACTATGAGCAACAGGATATTTTTGTTTTTTCTAAATCAATATCAATTTACAGAAGGTAATCAAAATCCCTTCCAACAATTATAACAATATTTCCTAGCAGAAATATTGTTTTCACTTTGAAAAACCTGTGAGAAGATCCTGTGTAGGATCAAAAAGGCTGCTTGAATGAAAGTTAATGTTTTTGTTTTCAGAAAGTTTCTTTCTGCTCAAGAAAGGCTACCCCTTTCAAAAACATATTTGAGCTTAGAACTTTTTTTTCTGAATCCATAATTTAGTCCAAAGTAAGATAGTAGTTTTTCATATTTATGTATTTTAAAGAAATGTAAAATAAACAGGGACCACAATTCTGTGCATAACAAATATTTTGTGACTGGCAAGCTTCAATGTCTTCCCAAAAAAAGTAAACATGCTTTTTTAAAATCAAACACTTCTTTTTCACCCTTGTAAAATCATTTTGTACCACTGAGGAATAAGGGCCTTTTGGTAATTTAAGCAATGCTGATAGGTATCTGTGGTCAGTATAATGGTCACGGCTAAGGGTATAACCAAAAAGAAAATATGCAACAGAGGCTAACCAATAACATAAGAGAAGCTGCATATTGAACGTCCTGGATAATAAACCAGGCAGTTGAGATCTGGAACTACGCACTGTTTTTCTTTCATTTATTAAAAAAAAAAATCTCACTAACAGAAGTGACTTTGATTTCACTGATGGGCTTCAGTGTTGGAAAGGGAATTTCTTAATGATTATTATTTCTGATCCTACATCAACAAATTCATTCCAAATGGACTTTAAATATATAGTTGAATGTATGCCAATGACAACAGGGATGGAAACATGCTCCAGTTCTTTTGCTTTATGTAAGATGGAGTCAGAATATAAAGATAGCACATTTCTAAATCCCACACACTTTTGTTCTTTGGACAGCAGTTAACAAATTTATAAAAGATTATGTGTCAAAGAAAAGAAAAAGTCTTTAGCAATTTCTAAAGGAAAATTATTTTCAGAAGCAACATGAATCATTAATTTTATGCAGTTTAATTTTCAGTTCAGTATACTGATGATAATGTTTAGTTTAGCTGGATGAGTACACCACACACACACACACACACACACACACACACACACACACACGAAACAATTTAACTGAGAATCCCAAATGATAACATGGAGGGCTTAGTTTTCCACTAAAATGTAAAGCAGATGTACAAATGAGTTGAAAATGAGAAGAATCAAAATAAATCAATGGAGAGTTTATGGGAAAGTTGTAATGCATACTACAATTTCAGAACATCATTTTATTTTTCAGAAGGTGTTGTAATATCATTTCAATATATAGTATTTGCCCTTGTTTAAAAACACTGATAATTTGGATTTATTTGCAATAATGATATGACATTAACTTTTTAACTTTTTGTTGCCTTACCTCTTTGAAATTCCAGTTTCAAAAATCTGTATTCTAAACTTCAACTTGCTTTTATTAGTTTTTTATTTATTTGTTTTATTTATAATTATTACATTCATATACATGAATAAAGCTAATGAATTTTAATTTTGCAAGTGAATTTATCTATATAGAAAGATTTGTGTGCATCCGTTTGCCTTTAAAACAGACAAGTGTATAGAAGTCTAATTAGCTGAAAACTCTATTCCCTTGGAGAATTGTCCAAAATATATTGGGATTTGTTTATAATGATGTTATATGATATTGTGGCTGCTATATCTGCATATGTAGAGAATTTAATATTGATTTACTGTACCTGCTTGCCAATCTTTGAGCGCATAGCTGGCCATTACAGCTGCTGCTGGTATATATTTTGTCTTTTCATAATTGTCATTTCTGACTCTACTTAAGATTAAAATATGAAAATTGTGTCACATGCCCCCAAACATCGCATTAGCCAGGTTATCAGCAATTTCGTGGCACAGCTATCATGCTTACTGTCATTCATTCTCATTTTATTTATAAAACCTGCATTCTATATTAGAAAATGTATTTTTTTACTTAAATCACAATATTAAACAAAATTCATTTACAGCAAGCTCTTTAACATGAATAATTATTTTCCATCCAGTTTGTACATGTCCGTTCCTGGCGCTCATAGAATCTTATTCTAAAGGAAGATTTTGTCATCTTCAAGGATACTGTGCTTGCTTTGTAGAACTCAGTATTTGCTTGTTTCAGGGCTATCTCAAATTGATCTACTTTGAATTAACTCTCTTTAGTGGGGCCTATTCCATGATAAGTGTGACCAGGACTGATAGTGTGACTATTGTGTGCAGCAGGTACTTTTCTGATATTTACATAAGAGATGAAATTATGTCCAGATAGTTTGGATGTGTCCAGCAATTACTAAAATAATATGTCTCTGAAAGGAGCAAAACAATTTGATCTGAAATCATCTGGATGCATTATGAAAATACTTCTGACATATGCTGAAAAAAAAGCAATGCATATGTTTTTTCACTGTTCTAATGTTGTCTATTCATTTATTGCTACCAAAGAGTCTGTGAGGAAGCGAAGTGAGGGGGAGAGAAAGTCTCTGTCAGGGGTCAGTGTTCCAGTTCTCTTTTGACAAAGCTATTCATGAACAAGTTACAGCTGAGAAAACAAAAAATAAATATTACACGAGAAAATTATCCTTAGCATCATCTTTATCTATCCATTTTTCCAAGATGCACATCTTCCCCTCCTCATAATTGCAGTGAAATTAATTTTTAAAAGGACATTTGTATAGTGGAGTGAATAGTAAAATGTTCAAGATAACATTGTGTTGTCCTTCAGCTGCTTATAAACCATATTTGAGTGAGTTATGAATTCTTTACCATTTAGTAATGCTCTTCATGAGTCATTGCCACCTAGTCATATGGACCCAAAGAACATGTTTTCTTTATTAAAGTTAAGGGTGGTATTTATTGTTGTTGTTGTTTTGCCATCTAGCTAAAATTCCCTCCTCTTCTCACCCACTCCTGCTCTGTTTTTATACAACAGGATTTTTGGCAGGGTTGACTTCAGACAGCTTTCCAGCTGGGGTCGGGGGCCTGAGTGAACCTTCAAAATTTTCCCATTTGAGCCTCATCAAAGTGAAGGAAATTCAAGGATCACTAACGTCTCAGATGGTAGCACTTGCCCTAACAACCAAAGTTCAGGAATTCTTTGGAGCAGGCTGAGGTCATTTTTTCTCCTAATGCTTTTCTCTATTAATCAGAGCTCATAGCTCAGATTGGTCTTCAACTTCCTCCCAATCCTTGCTAAGCCTGTCATTTCTAG
This sequence comes from Pseudonaja textilis, assembly GCF_900518735.1. Next base: position 18,116,078 of record NW_020769324.1, read on the forward strand.
CTATTATTTACTTTAATGGACTTTGGCTGATCCCTTATGAAGCTTGGGATCTGAGAATAATACGGCTGGAGAGGAACGGGCACAGGCCTGGGTGTGGGTTTGCCTGCAGATTAACCATGGCAGATGGGCTTTATCGCAGCTTCCTCTATGCCGAGTGTTGATTGAGAGGGTATAATGAGAGAGGTGGTGTCAACACAATGGCTGAAGCCACTGCATTGCACCTTGTGTCTAAACAAATTCTCTCCCTCCCCCCCAATCTTAGCATTGTGAAATTTCAGGAAGTCAGAGCACAAGAACAAGTACAAAAACAACTGTAAATAATCATGAATGTTAATCCAATGCTAATTGGTCCCTTCTTTCATTATAGATACATTTTGCTCAGTTTTTTAAGGAAATTAATTATGTGGACAGTTATACATAATTGGACTTTTATAGTAGCTTGAATGTTAGTGCAACCAAGTAGCAAACTTAATTATTATTATCTCATTAATTTGCAGAACAAATGTTTCCAATAAAAGCATAATCTTGATGCAGTCTGCATGTTTTTGATACATAGGGGATGCATTCTTAAGTAGGGGAGATCAATTATCTATTATGTAGAGAATATTAAAAAAAACACAAATGACTGGAGAATTGCAACATATCCCATTAATTTCATTTGTAAAAACAAGAAGCCAAGTGCATTTGTTTGCTAATACAATCATTAAATATATTGGTTTGCTAGTCTTAAAAATGCCTTTTTACATCATCTTTAATTTAAAGTTTTCACTTAATTCCTCCTTTTCACTGATGGATTAAAATCAAAACTATTGATTCTTTTATTCCTTCAGGCTGTCCCCATCTGTCTTATCTCTTTCATCACAGCACCCCTTGGTCTGAGAGAAAGAAGTGTTGGACAGATGAATGGGATAAAATCAGGAGAAGATTCTAGGTCAAGTTTGTGTACAAGAGTTGAAATTTTTAGTGACAGTCTCTTCTCTCTGCCAAGCTGAAGTTTCCACACAGAGTTGCACAAGCTAGCCCAATTATCCTCCTCTTTTGAAAACCATTATCAAGTTTTTCAAAACTTCTTTCATGTCACTGTTGTCATTCAATGAAAAGGAAACTAACCACCATGTCAAGACAATTCAGCTGCCTAGCAACCAAGGGGCACATTTTAATTCTGACTTGCTTCTGGTCTTGACTAATGGAAAGTGACTATGTTAGGCCAGTCAGAAAGGTTGTTTGTCATATGTGAAATGCAAACAAAACAACATTGTTTTCTAAAGTACCAGCTGTGATGGATGTAAAGATTTACAATAACCTTATTAATTTTCTTCTGTGTTTTTGTGGAATAGATGTCATATATATTCATGCTTTATTAAATGCATGATAAGACCCAACAAAATGATGCTTTTTCTCCCTGAAAACAAAACAAAACAAACAAACTCTAAAAGGAGGGGAGAGGGAGGTTGTTAAGGATCTAGAAGTTGTATGATTTATGAAATGTGTATTGCTGTTTTAATAAGTAATTTAATAATAAAAATAAAAGCCCAGTTATAATCACACAACAAGCAAACACATCAAAATAGATAAAACAGATTAAAATGACCAGCAAAGAAGAAAATTAAAAAGCTATTATTAAGTAAGTGGTGAATTTTCTCACCTTTGGTTGGTCGTACACTTCTGAGATTAAACAATGAAACAGAGTATGGGGAGACTAAGATAGTAAAAAAGAAATATTCTGCCTTCTCAGGAGCTGTAATTAGAAAGCACCACTGACAGAAATCAACCACCTGTTGCAGAATACTATAAGTACTACTATTGGTACTATAATTAGTATTGAATGAAGTAATGTGTGAAGTGCTAAAAATAGTTAATAATTGCTTTCCAAAATCTAATGCAGCCAGTTTAAAAAAATGTGGTCAAAGGTAAAGTCAATTTGTTTTCATTTTATTTCAAAACATTGAAACATAGGTTGCTTTTAACACAATCAGGTATAGGGTGTACTTTCTATCCAAAACTAGACAGTAAAGAAAATCTCTCCCCTCCCCTCCCCACCTCTCTCTTTCTCTTTCTCCCTATCTCCCTCTCCTTTTCCCTCTCCCTCCCTCCCTCCCTCCCTCCCCCTCTCTTCTCCTCTCCATTAAAATGAATTTTCATTTATCAAGAATAGAGCCGATAAACGAATTTGGGGGGTTGCAATTCCATCTCATGAAGAGGACATCAGGTTGAGAATAAATTGATATATCTATGCTTTATCACAAATGTCAGCTGTTTTTGTATCATTATCCACTATCCCCATCACTTTGGTCACTGTATTACTTATAGGTTTATTTATTGGTTCATTCATTAATTCATTTCATTTCAAACATTCTGCATTTTTCCAATGGATATTCCAATCTAACTCTAACCTGAATTACATAAGAAAAATACACATCTAAACCAAAAGACAGAAACTCTTACAAGCTGTCTTCACTTGAATCTACAGCTAACAGAACAAGCCTCATTAGGATTTTCTGAGAAAAACTGTTCAGTAAAGTTCTCTGCCAAAAAGCCTTATATGTAGGGTGGCCACTTCTGGCCACACTAGCTTTAAAAAAGCAATATACTGTGCAAACACAGTAAAGAATTTTATACAGGTTTTAATAAAAATGTACACATGCAAAATTATAAGTACAGATGGACATTCAGATAAAAGTACCATGCATCTCACCTTAATGGGATAACTATCTCATGTCCAGAGTGGAAGCAACTTCAAGATCTTTTGCGTTTTCCTTATGGTTCTGTAGTGTAAACTGAACTTAAATTCCCAATAGTAAATGTCTTATTATGGAGTACTGTCTCTCGTAAAGACAAATGGTCACCCTCTGGCTATTATAAATCTAATATGTGATCATTTGTTCATTCATAGCAAGCACTTTGATTAAGATCTCTGAGGAAAAAAAACAGGAAGTATAAAAGTCAGGAATCGGGATACAAAATTTGCAGAAACTTTGATGCCTCAGACTCTTACTTACACAAACGGAAAAAAATAAAAATAGAATAGAATATGGAGAAACATTGAAAAATATTCAATGTATTGCAGCATTAGAGAGATAAAAGCACTGTCATGGTTTGTTCATAAATTGAAAAGTATAGCTTATTGCAGAGGTGGTATTCAGCAGGATCTGACCAGTTCTGGAGAACTGGTAGCGGAATTTTTGAGTAGTTTGGAGAATTGGCAAATACTACCTTTTACAGAGATTTTACAGTGTCCTTCCCCTACCATGCCCACCAAACCACGCCCACAGAACCGGTAGTAACAAAAACTTGAATATCACCACTGGCTTATTAGATCAATAATTATGATCACATTGATTAAAATTTGTACATTTTTGTTACAACTTTTGAAATCTACAGACTGAAACCATTACCTGTTTAGGAGGAGGTAACACAAAAACATTGAAAATTAACATTGATAATTTTAGTGAGTCGAAAAGTTATATATATTGGACTTCAGAGAAAGCATTAATGTAGGGGGAAAAGAAGATGTAAGAAACTACAAATATGTTTTGTGTCACATAAAACATGATCTAATCGGTCTGTTCATGAATGCAAAATTCTTAATAGTAGTTACTATTACTAATATTTTTTACTTTTATTTTCATGGATGTATGAAAAATAAAGTTTACCAGTACTGAGATAAATTTCTCTATGCTTTCATAAATTACTTCCTTTGTTCTTTTGTTTTACTTCTTTTGTTCTGAGTACTTTCAGATATAGCTCAATCTGTTTTAAAAGAAAACAAAATCATTTCATAAGTTTTTTTTTTTTTAACTTCTCCACTGGAGGTCAGAAATTCAGCAATGCAAGAAAACATAAAACAAATGGAAGAGGGGTTACCCAGATTTTTTTATTCCCAGACCTTCATTCAATAGACATAATATGCAAATATAATGAATCTTGGTTTTTCAGAGATATATGAAAATTTCTAGTACATTGTTGGTTTCAGTTTTGAAATACAGAAATATTTTTTTATTTCACAATATGTTTCTTAATGTAATGTATATATGATTTATCATATCCTTATGAGAGCTTCTTGTTTGTAATTTATATGATATTTGTTCTCAACTATGTAAACTAGTGTAATTCTAAATGACAAATGATTCCTGGAAGAAGTGTTCTGGAACTTTTTCCATTGAAAATTTCATAGGATTATGAGCGTAGAAGCTTTTCCTTAACATATTGTCTAAATTTGCCATAACCAAATCATGTAGCTTGCACAATAATTACGTCTGTTCTAGATCTGGATAAAGCTCAAATTCTGGGGCACACTAGGATATTAAAGACAAATTGCTATGGCATAATTAGATAACACTAATTTGTCCTGTCTCAATTCATAACCATTTGCAAACCCCTGGCCTCCAATAATTGTCTTTACTCTGTATTTCACATAGCAGCATAGTGCAAATTACAGACATATTTTCTTGCCTGTGTAAATGTCATGGTACAAAAGGGAGATGAAGAAGAACTGAATCTAGTGATTTAGGAATTTGTTTCCAATTCAGAAGAATTACTGGTGACCGCAGTCAGAATGACACTTATAATCAAAGCATCATCAGTCACTCCAATCACAGCAATCTGAACAGGAGATGAGAAATATCGATCAGAGAAAGGAGATCAGACCAGGAGAAATTTCTGTCATTAGTGGATATTTTGGTTTACGGGAACACAGAACATATAATAATAGAGTTGGAAGGGATCTTGGAGGTCTTCTAGTCCAACCATCCATCCATGACAGGAGATCCTATACCATTACAAATTTTCTTTGATGGGATGGATACATGTAATCTTAGAAAGAATAACAGAATAACAAAAGGGAACAATAGAGTGATTATGCTCCTTATATGTTTTAGCCTCCAGTCCCCTAGTCATCTTTGTTGCTCTTCTCTGCATTCTTTCTAGAGAATCAATACTCACCATACTGGTAAATAGTATGGTGAAATAGAAAAGGCCAAGCACCTTTTTTTTTCTGCATTGTAGTCCCTTTTACAATCATGTCCCTCTATATCTAGTAGTTAGTGTTTTTTCATTATCTCTTCAAACAGTAGATGTGGTTATTTTTAATGCCTTTGGTAAAAATTTTAAGGTTCTCAATTACAGAATTTACAGAATAACAGAGTTGGAAGAGACCTTGCAGGTCTTTCGATCCAACCCCCTGCTCAAACAGGTGATCCTATATCATTCCAGACAAGTGGCTGTCCAGTTTCTTCTTAAAAGCCTCCATTGATGGAGCACCCACAACTTCCGACAGCAAGCTATTCCACTAGTTAATTGTTCTCACTGTCAGGAAATTTCTCCTTAGTTCTAGGTTGTTTCTCTCCTTGATTAGTTTCCATCCATTGCTTTTGTTCTACATTTGAGCAATGGGATTACTTGTTCAAACATAGATTACTGTAGAAAATTCTAAACAAATAATATATTTGTACAAAGACAGTTCAAAGAGAAAACTTACAGTACAAATAGCTTTAATAAGTCTTATCAGGGACAGACAAAGAGTTGCAGCTTGGCTTGTAAGGAACCAGGATGGCTATTATCAGAAAAGAGGGTTACGCTTGTCTCCTTCCTTACATACAGAACAACTCAGCCTTGCTCTCCAGAAAACCAAGAGAGTAGGACATACATAGTGCTATGGGAAGAAAAATCAGGTAGTCAGACATAAAATAATGCCTGTGTAAAGGAACTGATAATAGAACATGGGGCTAAAAAGAGAAAATAATATTTTTAAGCACAAACACAAAAACAGACCTGGCTACTCTGCAGTTATTTCCTGTTATCATAGTAGAAAATGATGGCAATCAGTGAGCAGCTTCAATTTTTCTCAGCTAAAGAATAGAGGGAGAGCCAACAGTTTAGTAGCAATGAAAGATACTGGATTAGAAGCCAGGAAACCCTGAGTTCAATGCCCTAGGCATGAAACCAGCTAGGTGACTTTGGGGCAGTCTCTCTGTCTCTGTCTCTCTCTCTCTCTCTCTCTCAATCCTAGAAAAAACAAAGTAATGGCTTCAAAAGATGCCTCAGAAAACTACACCAAGAAAACTGCAGGAATTTGTTCAGATCAGTCACCAGGAGTCAAGAATGAATGAGGCCAAGAGGGAAGAGAAGGAAAGAATATACATTGAGGGACTGAGTTATTTTAAACATATATACTTTTTATTATTTTCATTCAATTTAATAGAAACTAGCCCAAGGGCAAAAACAATGCAATGAAACTGTTATGAGTGGACTTCTGGATTCTGGATTTTAGGAAGTGGCTATGGGTGCCTGCAAGTAATCCATTGTACAATCATCTCTCCAGCAACTATAAACTTTCTGGCTTTTCAGGTTTTATTTAAAGGAAAATATCATGTAGAAACCTTCTTATGAGACTTTTTTAGGTTAGGAAATATAGGGATCTAGAAAGGTTGCAGAATAGTCAAGATTTGCCAGCTTGACATCTAAAGTGGGAAAGATCTTCAAAAAGATGGTGAAGCAACATTTGGGGGTTGGGGAATTTGCTGCCACGCTATAGTCATAAGGTATCAGCATGGCTTGATCACAAATTGGATCAGATAAAATTATCTCCTTCTTTGATTTAGAGTTAGTAGTAGCGTAGGTTAGATAGATCAGAATACCTTATAAAATATATCTGGCCCTCTCAAAGTCTTTGACATAGTGATAATATCAAAGGATGGACTCAGATTTTGCTGAATGGCCACATCCAAAGAGTGTTTATATATCCATTAATTTATTCCATATGTGATGTCACAACATTTGCAGATCTCAATGGACCTTTTTAAAGGGTGGCAAATGGCCCTGGGCCCAGTAAATGAGGGGATCTCACCCAAAAATAATTAAACATTTGAAAACATGAGAGGGTTGAGTTTTCATTAGAGCAGGCAAAATTAATCAGCTAAAATATATTGGAAAAATCTCATTTCAATATTTCAGACTTCCCCACATCAAAGTTATTATGCTATTGACTTCATGGTTAAAAAAATGGGGGTGTGGGGGTGTTGTGATATAGGAGCCAGTAAGAAACAAAGTAGATATAATAACCTCACAGATTCAGTCTCCCAGACTTTATAAGACCAATAATACAAAAGGCTAAGAGTAAATAATGTAAAGCAGGGAAGGCAGTTAGTCTCCCAAAAGCATCTGAAATAAGAATTGGACCATATAAGGTTACTTTGAGCTGGCAGGCTGTGATGAGATGATCACATTCAGAACATAGGGTTTATAAGATCTGATGAACAGGATTTGTGGCTACAATTGGCTGATCCTGTAAGGAAAATATGATAATAGCTGAAATATTATGATAACACTTTCTGGATCTTCCAGTTAACACTCTGTTATCTATATTTAACAGAGCAAGTATATGTGAATAAAACAAACCCTACCAGAGGATCTGGAGCAGATGCTTGAAGTTCAAAAGGGCACATTTATGAAAAAGTTACATGCTTGAGTAGAAAGCCTCTCAGCTTTTTGTTCTCATCCTGAAGAAAATAAAATGGGGAAATAAGAACACTGTATTAAGAAGCAGGCAGAAGGATAGAGCCTAAGAGGATCAGTTTCCCTTCAAGAGCAATTATAGAAGACACAAAAAGAGGAACAAAAAATTCCTTTGCTTATTCATTCCTTTTCTAATACCCCTAGTTATCAGTAGAAGAAAAAGTGTAAAGAGCCAGTGCTTTTCAAACTTTATCTCTAATTAATCCTACAGCCCAGTTTGCAACTTAGAAACATGAGACAATTTATTAGTCTTGTAGTTGATATTAACTAGACCATACTGTGGTTTGTTTGTTACTTAATGACTTTGATGGAGATAGCTGTTATGGTTTAACATGGGTGAATGTAACAAATCAATCCAGAGTTTTTACTCAGTCAAGAGTTCTGGAAAAGTCTATAATGTGAGAAAAGTAGAATTTTAAAAAGAGGACAGTCAACAGCAAGGTTGATTGGATAGGTTCAGTAAAAGCAGGGGTGTCAAACTCATGGCCTGTGGACTGGTTGCATCACTCACTGGCCACGCCCATGGCTGATTTAGCAAAGGGGGGAAAAGTCATGATACATCATGTGACAAGACATGATGACACTAGTTTGACACCACTGAGTTAGAGCAACAATGGCTACATCATTGGAAGACCTGAAGGACCATGTTAAAAAGGAAAGCTTTCCTATGTAACTGCTAAGAGTCAACAATGAAATGATGGCATGTAATCATCAATCACATTTTTGTTTTTACCACTGGATATTGGAACATTCAAATTGTTAAAGTGTCAAATGCTAAATCATTTGCATTATTAAATTATCCACATAGATTATCTACCTTTCTAATATTAATTTCAGACCTTGAAAAACCTTACTTGCTACCAGTATATCACAAAAATGTATTTGATGATGCCTGCCCATTCTGGCAAAAACAAATATACCAATTATCTAAACCATATTATTTTTAATGTAGTCATAAAATACTAAGAGATCTGGCAGGAATTTACTGATATTCTAATTCTTTTCAATAATTTTTTAATGGGAGAAACAATCAAAGGTTATTATCTTGGTTTTTCGTGGTTCCTCAGCATAGAAATAAGCTATTAATCTTTTAATGTGAATTATGAGTTCTATGTTTTGGTTGTTGTCATTCTGTTTACATATGGTCAGTTGATCAACATATGGAGCAGGATAAAAGTCTAGTGATGTGCATATATACATATCGACATATTACACTGGTACAGTTTAGAAGGGGTCCCATCTTTTTATTTTCTGCTTGTGGAATATGCAACAGTTTACTTTCACTGAATTTTTACACTGGCAGTTTGGTTCAGAAATCTTTATTTTTCATAGGAATGTGATTTATTATCATACATTTATTACAATTGTTTTTATATTGTTTCATTCTAAAACAATTCCCAACAATTTGGTTTGTTTAACAACTGCCACAAAAAGTTTATAAAATTTTATGACTATTACAACATAATACCACAATTGGCATCCATTATGGTTGTAAATCTAAACTACTTGAATGCCATTTTACATGTCATCAATAGCCACTAATTTTATGTGAACAGAACACCCAGATTTCTATCTCCTATCATTTGGCCTCCATTATCAGGTTTGTCAGTATCATTTAGCAGTTGCGACTAGTAACTCAACTCCTGTCTTTTATAACCAAATGGCAATAGACATACATTCCCTGAATGGCAAATATTATACAGCTTGGCATACTAGACACATAGACATATCCTTTCTATCCTTAAACCATTGGCATATGTGAAACAGATTTTACAAATATCAAAATGAGGATCACCTTTGCTTATCCAAGATGAATTTCATAAACTTGGTTATATGATAGCTCATAAAAGATAAAAGACAGGGGTCCTAAATAATTCTTTAACTTGACATCTCATACAGCCAGATGTTTTGATATGTAACACATATAAAGGAACTATTCGGTCTTTAGTTTGGGCATTAGCAGTAATGGGAATTACTGTATATGTGTGTGCAGTGAAGGAAGACTATGGTTCATAATAGCTTTTGTACAATGTTAGTTTTTCTTTATCTACAATATAAAATAATGCAAAAAAACTTTTTTTACTGATATGGTTTGAGCTCAGTTTAAAAGGAGAAATTGCAGCATACAATACTGCCTTTCAATTGAATTCAGAGGCTCATTTTCTACAGCTTTCTATCCCTTTTATTTTATTTTTTTAAAATACAGTCTTAAAAATTAAATGGGCTTAGGAATTTAAATTTAGCCAAAAACACTACTGCCCCAAGAATGTTGACTATTTAAGCAAGGGGACAATTTTTCCAAACCTTGTTTTGTTGTTATAACCACAAATATCGAGCCTTGCAAAATTCTGAACTTCATTTCACTGTCAGTTTTCTGATTCAGACAAGGAAGTTCATTATCTATTAAACTGAAAACAAACCTCCCACAGAGGAATGCTATCTAAAGATGGATGTATTTGTATGGGGAAGGTTAGCTTTACTTCACCATTTATCAAAACGACATCCATGAGCTCAACCCAAATCCTTTGCTGTAAATCAAAAATTGCAAAAACAAAAAAACAAGCAGTCATATTTCAGTGCATCTTTATTTTTTATCTTCCTTTGGAGAGGGACTCTTCACAACATGACTGGTTAATTTCAATTTGGCCTAAAATACGTTTTTATAATCTTCAGTAATACTGCTAGCAATATTATTGCCATCTGTGAGAAATAGTTGGAGCCTATTTTAAAAGGCTTGTTGTTTTCTTTATGACATAAGCGATTTTCCCTAAGCTATTTGTGTAATTGCTTGAAGATTTTGCTGCAAAATTAATAACCTTGTTTTGGACAATGGAAAAAAGCTGGGCTCAGGAAGAGAAAGGATAAAATAAGGTGAAAAGCAAAATCAGTTTTTCCTTCTACCATAGAAACCTCGTCAAGACTAGCATTATCTGGTAATCCACTTTTAAACTTTAACCTGTAGGGGGGCTCTTTGTGTTAGTTAATGTAAGCAGAAAAAGAGCTGAAAAACTAATCAGATTAATTATATTTTGTGAAATACAAAGGCTTCATTAAAAGAACCTAGTTTCCAAGCTACATAATTCACACTGAAAAAAGTTTGCTACAAAAGGCCAGTAACAGATAAATATACAAAGAAACAAGTCCAATCCTTAAGAAATCTGAACAAAAGGCAAAATTCTACATAGTGACATCTTAAAATTAGTCAAATAACTAAAACTAAGGTTTAGTTTTATAGTTTTAATATAATTGTATATGTTTTAATTTTTGATTGTTAGCCACCTAGAGTTGGTTAGATGACAGGCAGCTATATACCAGTTTTATTTTGTATGTTTTTATAAATATTTTTATTGTTTTGTATCACAAATTCCATTTCTATATTGAACAGTGTCTTTTCTAGGTGTCCAAAGTGTTAAAATATAAACATCATCATAATAATTATAATCATGTACATACAAACAAATATAAAATAATATCAATTGTTATCTTCTATATTGTCATCAATTACATAACCATCAAAATAATTACTAATCAGTTTTTCTTTTTCATGTAGTACATATTTCACACAGCTATATAACAGTTTATAAATCAATAAAATACAATAAAATGTATATATTTAGTTTTCCAAAAGTGCCCTTAATTTATACATTTAAATATATTTTAATCATATAAAATAATTGTTTTTCACAAAGATAAAAAATGGCTGTTATATTTGAGTTATACCAATAAGAGCCCACATGGTTCAAATTAAATTTAAGATTACATTCTCTTAAACTCAATGGCAATAATATCTATTATGAATTGGACCATAACATATATTTTTTTAAATACTCTTCAGTATTTTTTCTACACTTTCAGAACCTAAATGACTAGCTATTTGGTTGTTGTTGTTGTTGTTGTTGTTGTTGTTGTTGTTTTTACTTTTTAAAACTTTAGTTTTAGGTTGCAGTACCAATGGATTTCAGTTTCAATGCCAGGAAGAATCAGCTTCATAATCTGAAAAAAATGTTTTCAATGGGACATACATATATATTTTCATCTAAAAGTTCTAAAATTTTCACGTTATTCTCATTCAAGATATTTTTCACATTTCTTAAGTCAGTCCCATGTTTGAATGTGAAACTAAATAAGCCTGTTAGAGATTATTTAATATAGAGTTTGCTTCTTAATCATTTCTATGCTGTTGAAAAGAAAGCCTCCCAATGGCATAAAGATGTCAGTAAGTGTTAGAGTTAAGTTCAACAAGGAATCTGCAACTGAGGGGTCCTTGGTGATCTCTGAGCCTGGTTGTTTTGTTACAGATGTTCCATTACCCAAGCTAGGTAACATCACCGGTGCTAGTAAGGAACTGTTTTTCTTCTTAATTTATATTCTAGTGGCTTGCCCTTGTCAGCATTGATGGGGGTGGTCTTGGAGGGTCGGTTGGTTGGGCTGTTTATTGTTAGCATGTTTGGCAGTTCCTTGGTTGGGGTTTTCAAGGAAATGCCAGTTAAGTTAATAGTAAACAGCTCAACCAAAACAAAAACCCACAAAGACTACTCTTACCAACATTGACAGGAAAACTAGAATGTAATATAAATCGAGAGGAAGCCCCATTCCTTATTGACTAATGAAATGTCTACAAGAAAACAACCAAGTTCAGAAAGAATCAAAGACTCCACAGTTCAACTATAAATATTCTCCTCTATTAGAACCTGCAACTGATTGTCATTTGCAGTCTTCAAATATAAAAGACAATCAAAAAAAGGAAGGGGTGAAATCGAGATGAAATTGGAAAAAGGAAAATCTGGGCAATATTATTATAATCTTTATTTTAGAGCCAATAGATCTGGTGTTTCAAGTGGCTTAATTAGAATAGTCCTGCCCATTCTGTTGGCAGAAGGAACAGCAACTTCCAGGTAAGAAACAGACAGGAAAGTTGAATGTAAATCAATCAAGGGTCTTTGCTTCTGTTCAGTCTGTTCTGAATACTGAATCATTATTTATTTGGTGTATTTTATGCTATCTGTGTTGCAGATTACAGATTAATAGATTTGGAAGGAAGCTTGTTGGTCATCTTGTCCAATCCCCTGCCCAAGCAGGATACCCTACACCATTTCTGATAAATGGCAGTCCAATCTCTTCTTGAAAGTCTTTTCTTAATGACTCAGGAAGTACTGTTCAAATAGTAAAAGTACAATAAACATAAAACAGGACAACTGAAAATAATGAAAGCAAGTAAAATAACTGAAACAATTAAAAGGACTGGATGAACAGGTATGTTTTGAGCACACTCCTACACTCTATACAGAAGAAGCGTTTCAACTTCTGTGGCACTTAATTCCATGTCATTCTTCCTCTTCCTCCTGGGAAGTTTTTTCAGATCCTTTAAAGCATGCTCTTCTTATTAAACCTTCCTTAAATACTTCTTTTTGTCCAGGGTACTGTCTATTTTTCTGCTTTCTTTAAATCTTTGTCCTCAAATGGCTGTCAGGATTTTGGGCAGTTAACTCAATTCATGAATCAATTTTATTACACTTTAGATTTCTTGGGTTTCAATTTCCTTAATTCCAAAGTAAGTTCAGATTGTTTATGAATTATAGATATAACTCTTTGGAGAATTGGTAGAGTAATGAAGTTTGTTTGAATATAAATAAAGAGACAATGACAGGGAAATCATTTTTATTGACATTCCAAAAACAGAGCAACTTTGCAATTCACCGTTGATTCAGTGACCATAAATGAATTGACAATGGATACATAATAAAAATGTTCATCATTTTATATATTATTATTATTTTAATGATTATTCCTTGTAGGAGGAATTTAGACAATTTATAAAACAGTACAGTAGCAGAGCAGTAAACAAAATTCTTAATGCCTGTAGTTCAAGACATGTACACTTTCGGATTCATTTTCAGTGATAGATGGGTTTATTAGCTGCTCCAAATTTGAAAGAAAGAAATACAATTAACTCAAGGTAGATTAAAGGAAGCATTTGGTCTTGTAATATATGATTAATACATGACAAGAAAAGGGAAAGATGGTAATTTAAATGTTTTGAAAGATTAATCATATTTAAAAAAAATTCTCCGTGCTTCTTATACATTGGTATTATATTATGGTACTATTGGAAGAATCAATTGCAACAGAAATTGCACTATTGGGAGATCTGAAGGATCATGTTGGGAACAGAGTGCCAGGGACAAAAACTATGTGGTCATTAAGTGTCAGCACTGATATGGTGGCATATAATCAATCAATCAATCAATCAATCAATTATTTAATATAATTGGATAAAGTCAATTTTATGGTAAATATATATTAAAATACTAGTGTAGAGATTCAGGAAGATCATCCTGAGATAAATAGACAAAAAAATTACATAAGCAAAGAAGGCTGACACATTCCTTAATTCCCAGGAAGAAAGACAATTATTCTTAAGAGATTCGGGCAGACTGACATACTGCAATATAAGACCACAATCAACCTTGCAAAATTCAGTTATTTTAGGCCCTCTCAATATAGTAAAGTTAAATTATTCCAGTGGAGATTGTTTCCTGATCCAGTAGACTCCAACGGTCTGGTAACTAGAGATACTAGGATACTAGAGAATTGTTTTATTATTGGGACATGCCAATATTAAATTAAATGTTTTCCTTCCTATTAACTTAACTATGGATCTCTCCTTTTATTATTGTTTCCATGTATGCAATGTCCAGTCTACCTACTATTTGGTGTATTATCCAGTACCTCTTGGTATGAAATGGAGTTCCTGAAATGAAATGAAATAATAACATGAAATAAATGAAATGAAGATGCTGTTCCTGACATTGGTTGAACTAGGGGATGGTATTCCTGCTCCTTGTGACTTTTGCTATCCAAGCAATCTATTGATTGATTCTTCTCATCAGATGTATAAATTCTTCTGAGTTAAGTTTTGAATTTTATCTGTACATCATGCAGTTGCCAGATACTAATTGTCATTCTCCTATCTGTTTCCATAACTTCTATTACTAGCTTCTTAGCTTGTTAATTTTTTTGTTTATATTAATTTAGTATATTATGGGACTCCTATCTATGTAGTTAACTGATGATTCAATGTGTATTGCAAACCCATAAAATTGGGTTCACTATTAATAAGTGTGTCACATGAACACAAGTACAATCATTGCTGATATTTTTCTGCATCTCCATTTTAATTCCTAATACAGATTCTGCATCAATCAAATCTGCCTTTAAATCTTATAGATAATTAGGCTAGTGACATAACTAGAAAATTTTAGAGCAACTTAACTGTGATGTGATATGGTAGTCATAATTTACTAGTCTCTTATTTGGGGAGGTTGCTTTCTTACTACTTGTTGTGTATTAAACAAAGCTAAAATTATCTATCCTGCAAATGAAAGAAAACCTTTACATAAATCATTGGGTTATATTCAAAATGTAAGAATTGTTGAAATATATTGTTTAAATAAAGATTATCCCAAAGATTGGTGTTTTTCTTGCAATATAACAGTCTCTCATCTACTTTTTAAAATAAAAATAATATTCTAAATATAATAATCAAGCGAGCTAAAGAATGTAAGAGACATTGTTTATCACTATATTAGATCTTAATCATAGGTGGTATTCAAGCGGTTCGCTCCTATTCGGGTGAACCAGTAGTGGTTATTTGGCATGGGTTGCTGAACCGGGGGCCACCCCTGGCTGGCCATGCCCCTGACCCGGTCATCCGGTCACTCACTTGCCTCGATTGGACTCCTAGCTTTCTGTTCCCCATGTCCTCTTGCTTCCTGGGGGATAGGAAAAAAGGCATGGATTCTGCAAGTATAGCTTTATCCATGTGAGTTAAAGTGCCTTTAGTGAGAAGGAGTGTGGGCTGACAGAGAGGATGAATTGACCCTTGGAGCACTTCTGCAATGTAAAAAAAATACATTTTGAAGCAGGTTCTTTAAAAACTTCTCCCAAGATTCCCCATGGAGAACATTGAGTGACATTGAGTTGGCCATGCCCACCCAGTCACACCCACCAAGCACACCCACACAGTCATATGACCAAGCCACATCCACCCAGTCAAATGACCAACAAGCCATGCCCACCAAATAAGTCATACCCACAAAACCAGTAGTAAATTTTTTTGAATCCCACCACTGATCCTAATGTAGATTTGTTTTAATGGGATCCTATTCTGACCCTGATAGGTCTCATTCTATAAAGTTTCCATATTCTCATAACAGCAAACTACTATTGCCCTCCTTAACATTCCGTGTTGAAATCAGAATGCTGACAAGTCTTTGTGAGCTCAGGAACAGCTGGTCGATTAGTGTTAGAAAATGAATGTTTCTTAGTTATAGCAATACTTTGTGTTCTGTTATATTCAAAATTATTTGCATCTAAGCTTATTGCTGAATTTAATGACTAAATTGTATAAAAGCTGACATGGTAAATAAGACTTAATCTGGACTCTCATGAAACTGTGAAATGTTAAAATTGGATGTGTATAATTAGCTTATTGATGGGGATACTTCATCCAATCTGCATGTTTAGAAACATTACTGAACAAGCTATTTTTGTGATGTAGCAACATTAAATTGGAACATTATCTGCTCTGACAATGACCCTACAAAATTGTTAATCCCATAAAGATAATAGTACCAAAAGAATAAGGAAAAAAAGCTATTGTATACTTTCATTTCAAGAAATTAAAGGTGACGTAATCAGAAAGGAAACTGCCATTCCTTTTTATAAGAAATGAAATTACGGATAGCACCAGATGGATTGTGTTACAAAGGCTTTTATACCAAAGTATCTTATCCATGCAAATTATGCCTGCAACCCAATGCACAATTATCCTAAGTAAATCCATGGGATCATGATACAGCTATCCTGGAGCTATATCTAGCTTGTCAAGTAATTGGGAGTACAATACCTCTTAGCTGAAGCATTAGTCACCAATGACAAGAAATTGTGGGAGTTATGGTCCAAGATGAGTGCAAGAAATTGTGACAGATGCAATCTAAAAAAAACCCACATGGAAATTTCTGTTTTTCCTCAGAATTTCTTATATGTCTGGGATCTTCCAAATTCTCTTTCAGTGTGGGGAAAAATCTACTAAGATAGCAAACTTACCCACTGGCAAATACTTCAAAATAACAGAAGAATCACAACTTTTCTACTTATACCTCAGATTTTATCCTTTTCTTTTGTTTATGTCTGGCTCTATAATTGTGCTAATGCAGCTAAAACTACATTTCCCAATATATATATGAGGGCTGAATGAAAAATAATGTCTCCAATGTTACAAGTTGTCAACAATGGTAGTACCAAGGCACTAGGGATTCTGATGTGTTCATTGTTGTTGTTGTTTTCATTTCAATTGGTGGGAAGTTGCTCTGAGAAAAGATGTTGCTATGTTCATGAAATGGAAATCTGCAATGAATGCTTGTCAATGTCCTATAAGCGCCATGATTAAAAGTTGACTGCTAAAGGAGTCCTTCCAATTAAAATTCATTGCTGAATGCAGGTGGTTTTTGGTGATGATGTGAGGTCTGTGAGTCACTAGGCCACAAAATATAAAGATAGTGATCTGTGAAGAGTTGATTTGTGTGATCAAGAACAAAGTCGACTATGTGTGACAGCACCCAACAAATGTCAGATGGGAAAGGCTGATGATCTCATTAAGAACAATCAGCAAGTCACTCAACGGGAAATTGCTGTCAAACTTGGTATTTCACAGCAACATATGGATCGTATTATTGATGTTCTTCAATATTGGAAAGTTTATGCAAAATGGGTTCTTTGCATGCTGACGACAGAGATGAAAGCTTCAAGAATGGAATTTTTCCAACAGTTGCCCTACTACAAGAGAAACAGCGAGATGCTTTCTTTCACTGTATCAGTCAACAAAATACAGGCTTATCATTTTGAGACAGAAATGAAATGTCATTCCATAGAAAATCATTGTAGCATTCACTTCTAGGAAGTAATAATCAAATTTTGGGCAATATAGATGGTTATTCAACTGTATTTCCTTTAAGATGGCACCACTACCAAGTCAGAGTGCTACATTGCAACAATCACAATTTTGAAACAATGATTAAGCTGAGTTCAGAAGCACAAGAAGGAAATTTTGCTTCAATATGACAACGCTAAGCCTCAAAACCAAGATACCCAAGAAACAATTGTTAATTGTGTAAAAGCATGACAAGAAGGATTAGAAGGCTCAGAAATGTATTTGCACTACTCAGATAATCCTGAGGACACAGTTAAACCTCCAGGTGGCCTCAATGACTCTCTAGCAAAAAAGAATGCAAACGACCAGCTGTCTGCAAGGAATATACTGTAAGTACTTCCATTCCCCACCATCTAGTCAGAGCTTCTTGGATGAAAAGAAAAATGTCTTCAAAGAAAAACAAGCCCAGTTGCCTCTTGAAAAATGTACCTTTGGGACAACTATGACCTGGATGACTGAGAATTTCCATAGGCAAATTCTGAACTAATATTGTCATGTGGTTAACTTTTCTGGATTTTTTTTCTATGAAATGTCCACCTTGACATTTGAAATTTATTTTGTTTTTGTGAGTTCTTCCCACTGCACCACATCATTTTCCATCTGGTTTTCAGAATTATTCTGATGGACAGACAGACAGAAAGAATCTCATGTCTCTGTACACAATTTCTGTATAATATTCCATTGGGCTGAAAAAAACAGAAAAGGAAGCCAGCTGGCACCTGCCTGTGGTGTTTAAAAATCTAACATATTTCATGGTAAGATGGCATTTGATAAATGAGTAGCTGGAGAAGAGGGAGAATTTAAGTGTTACCTGTTTTCTATAAGAATTAGACTCCTCGTGACTACACTCATAAATTAGGATGCAAAAGAAATCCATGATGAATTTCTTTTTAAGTCAACTAAGGTGATCTGCCAAAACAGAATTGATTATGGCACTAATAGGCATGGAATTCATGGAACCTGCTTGTGTCTGTCTCAAAATGCATTTTGGCTCAAAAATTTCAGACAAAAAAAATCCTTCATTTGAAGAAGTTATGAAAAAAGAAGCCATATATCTTGAGAAGTTTTATAACATGTACTGATTAGTAAAAGGTGAATGTAAAAAACAAATGTAGAAAAATACATTTATCATAGATAAATCATGCCCATATCAGGAGATGGATGCCTGAAAAATAATATAGGGAAAGTTAAGGACTATAACAAGTGTGTATTTTAACAAACTGCAGAATATTTGTCAGACAAGATTAAAATTTCAATGCATACTGACATAGCCCAAATTTGAGGTCAACACATATTGACCATAAATAAAAATCAGAAAGATATATTGTTAATATATTATGCCACTCAATCCATAATAATGTAGTCTTGCCACCATAACCACCAAAGTGAATTAATTCTCTGAAAAGAATTAAAAAGTGCCATTAGAAAAATAAATCAACTATAAAAAATTTCTGGATGCCTTTTATAAAAATCTTTATAATCTTTTTGTTTATAAAGTTATCCGTGCTATCTAGCAATTTTTATTTATTACTTTTTTCTCTTTAATATAATTCTAACCTTAACCATAGCTGATAAGTGGAGACTGTTCCCAAACATTTGCCACAGAAATTCAATAGCATGACGTTGGTAAGTAATTTCACTGAATTTCATTAATAAAAATTGAGTCTGCCTTCAGATTTAAAAAAATTAACTTACCTTAAATTATCTTAACTTACCTTAAGTGTAAAATGACACACTGTAAAAACAAGTGGTTTTCTATATCCTTTTATCCACTTTCTGGAATCAGCAACAATTCCAACTTGTATGAACTCAGCATGAATTCTTTCTCTCATATTTATTTATTTATTTATTTGTTTGTTTGTTTGTTTATTATTTATTTATTTATTTATATTCTTCTTTTATTATTTTTGCAAATAACGAAAGGCAGAAAACATATCCAGAAAATCTTCCTCAGAGGTGGGATTCTACCAGTTTGGACAGGTTCTATAGAACCGGTTGATATGATTCTGTGCAGTACTGAGAACCGGAAAATCGTGGCCCTGGCTGGCCCAACCCCTCTCCACCCACCCACCCCCTCCCCTCCCTGCCCAGTCAGTTCTTATCATGCATGCGCAACATTGCAGACTGAGTTTTGTATTTTTTCCCCTCCTAATGATCAGCTATTCTGATGATCAGCTGTGCCAGAATCCCCCTCGCTATCTTACTGCTTCATCCCTTTTTGCCTCCTGGGCCTCAGGGAAGCCTCTAGGGAGGCGTTTTTGCTGCCAGGAAGCTTCCCTAAGGCCCAGGAGGCAAAATGGATTGGAAGGGGGCTGTGCCCCCTCCTGTGGTGCTCTGTTTTTTTGCCTCCCTGGGCCCTAGGGAAGGTTCCTGGGAGCAAAGATGCTCCCCTGGAGGTTTC
The DNA here is from genome assembly GCF_900518735.1 of Pseudonaja textilis. Next base: position 18,135,982 of record NW_020769324.1, read on the forward strand.
CCTGAGGGGGAATGCTGGAAAAATAGAAGAAGCCACACCCAGCCAGTCACATGGCCATGCCCACCTAGCCATATGCACAGAACCAATTGTTAAAAAATTTGAATCCCAGCCCTGATCTTCCTCCTATTTTTCTTAGATGATCTTCAATCTGACATATGCATTTTTATTTTTATTTTTGTGATCAATTATGTAACAGACAGAATAGGCAGTGGATAGTATGTGATTCTTTCAGATTCTAGAGGAGATGCTGGGAATGAAAGGAATGACTAGACAAGCAAAGGAGCAAGAGGATTCATGTATGGAGCAGAAAAGATTCATGTACATCTGCAAAAGACTGACAAAGATTTTAGAACAGCTGGAAGGAGAGGCCTATGGACAAGGATGCATGTCCGTACTGGAAAATACAACGTTATAACTAGGCAACCCTGAGTAAGCAAAAGGATTTGCTTATGTACTGGTGAATTTTTCATAGTAACTTGGCTTAGTAGGACCCTGTGAACATGTTCTTTTTCTATTCTCATGTGGATAGTGCACGGTTTTTCTTTATCAGAAGAGAAAGCAAGGCTATCTAAGAATAGAATTAACATTTTTGAATCCTGCCATTATACAAGTACAGTAGTCCTTAACTTATGACTACAGTTGGGGACCAGAATTTCCATTTCTAAACAAGTCAGTTGTAAGTGAATCATGCCCAATTTTATGACTTGTTTGCCACATTGTTAACAAATCATTGTAGTTCTTAAGTGAAGCATACATCCTACTATTTAACAATAACAACAACAACAATAACAATAAGGCAAGCAGTAGTGGGAATTGTTCCAAGAATCTTATCTACTGTACCGTATTAAAAAATAACCATGACATTGACTGCGACATATGCTGTACAAACTGAATTATTCCTGTAAGATACTCTATGTTATCTGAAGTGGCATTATGTAATAACAAATTTAACTTGAAGAACCTTGCAAATTCCAATGATACTAAAGCATACCTGAAGCTACCAAGGACTACTAGAATTATAACTTTCTCTTTCTTTGGGAATTTTATGTGATTTATCCTTCACCCCATCTCTAGTTCTTTCCATTACAACTTTATGAGGTAGACAGAGTGGGTGACTATCCCAATGCAGCGAGATTTTACAACTGAGAATGAACTTAAATCTATTTTTTCTTTTTTGTGATTCAACATGTCAATCACTACCCCATACTGTCTCTAACTTTAATGTAAAATAAGAATATTGCTTTTTGTTCACAGTGATTTGTTTCCTTTTAGCTTACAGAAAGCAAAGCATCGGCTACTAGATTTACTCCATTTATACTAAAAAACATGAAAAGATAAATAGCAAGGAATTGAAATGGGACATAGAAAAAAGAGTTGGTTTTTGTTATAGTCTTAGTTGCACAACTGAATTAAAACTCAAGCATTGGCTAACAGAATCTCTCAGATGGAGAATACAATTATTTCAGAACAGAGAAATGAATAAATAAGTAAAAGAACAGATGCAATTAGAACGACATTTAAAGAATGTTCTGCATTCTTTAAAGAGTTTCTGCTGTTAATGTGTTTCTCATATACTCCTATAATCCTTGTACCACAAATTAAGCTACATCATTATAATTACATGTTAAAACTCAAGTAAGCACACAAGCACACTACCATTTTATATCTTCCTTCCTGTGAGTATATAAATAAGTACTTCAAATGACTAAATTGCTCCCAAAGAAATAGGAATTATGTTGAAAGTACCCTAATGCTGTTGGAAGGTTCCTACTGCAGTAACTCCTGCTGTTTTATATGGCCTGCAGAAATACCAGTCTTATTTCTGAACTTGTATTTCAAATTGTACCCCAAGGAAGGAAGAAAAAAAAATACCACTATTCTGCAATCAATCCCCTTGTGTACTGATAATACTAGAAAGATGAAAATGAAATTAAAACTAATCCTTTCTATATTTTCACCAGCAAAAGAAAATTTATTACAGATATGCTATCTTTCTTTCTCCCAAATAAGAGTCCAATTTAAATTATAATACAGATAGTCCTCAATGTACAACAGTTTGTTTAGTAACCACTCAAAGTTACATCACTGAAAAAAAGTGATTTGCAACTATTTTCAAATTAATGACCGCTGCTGCATCTCCATGGTTTTGTGTTTCTCCTTATTTCCAGGTTGAATCTCTCCTTGTTCAGTTTCCATCCATTATTCCTTGTCTGGCCTACGGGTGCTTTAGAAAATAGCTTGAATTCTTCCTCTCTGTGGCAGCCCCTTAAATATTGGGAGACTGCTATTATGTCTCCCCTGGTCCTTCTCTTCACTAGACTAGCCAAGCCCAGTTCCTGTAACCATTCAAGGGCCGGAAAGATTGTAAAATGCGGCAAAACTCACTTAACAAATGTTTCCCTTAGCAACCGAAATTTTGGGCTCAATTGTGGTCATACATCATAAGCGTATATAAGCGTATTAGTTTTTTGGGGAAAGGTGACATAATGCTTGTAGATTAATAATAACAATAGACAGAGAAAATAGAAAGTAAATATAGATACTCTTTCAGAGAAACTTTGAATCAGGCAGATACACTATTAAAAATCAAGGGGATCTTTATCACTTTGGCAAGTTATGAATTTTATGTGGGTAACCCAGCTCTGTTTTGTATGCACCTCCCCACAGACACAAACACATTGATCATTCTGTTGAAGGAGTTTTGAAGTTTCACTTAAAGCCCCTGGGTTTGTTCCCCTCAGTAATAAGAAACCTCTTTCAATATTTTCAAATGTGTTTGTATCAGTGGAGACAGATATGGAGGAAAAAATGATGGTCTATCATTGATTATTAATATACTATCCAAACTTCATAATAATTTTACAACTTTCATATAAATCAATTTGATAAATACAGAAATGTGTAAGCATAAGTCTATATTACTATTCATCATCATTATTAGCATTTGAAAAGCTTACCACCTGAACTATGCAATAAAATTTACGCTCAGCTAGAATTTGGCTTGTTAGTATTAAAACTGTAAGATAAGTTACCATGTTCACAAATACTAGGATCACACACTTTGTGAAGGATCTGCTTGAAAAGATTAGCATCTATCTTCAGGTTAAAACTGTTGGATATGTACACTATTTATTTCTATTTATTTACAAAATTTATTGCTTACCCATCTTACCATAGAACAACTCTGGGCGGCTTACAGTTACTTCTTAGTTAAAACATAAAATGTTAAAATCAAACCTTAAAACTAAGGACATATGGGGAGGGCAGGGGTGAAATGAGGAGGACATGGGAATCTCTTATTAATCAACTACCTCTATTGCACTGTTCCCCCACTGGGGCCCCAAACGCTCTGACAAAGTCACATATTTAGACCCTTACTAAAAGCTAGGAGGCTTGGGATCAACTTTACAAGATGTTCCGCCAGGAGCAACAGCAGAGAAGGCCTTCCTTCTAGACTTTACCAGCCAGAATAATTCGGCTGATGGCACCCACACAAGTGGGTCCCATCAACATGAGTGGTACAGGCCAATCCCAGTAGGTGAGATGGTCCCTCAAGTAACCAATGCCATGAAGGGCTTTAAAGGTTAATACCAACACCTTGAATTACACCTGGAAGCAGACTGGTAACCAGTGTAGCTCACAGACCAGTGGTATCACAGGGGCCATTCTTGAGGCCCCCAGAACTTTCTGCACTGCTGCACTCTGTATCAGCTGTAGCTTCCAAATGCTCTTCAGGGTAGCCTTGTGTAGTTCACATCACAATAGTCCAGCCATGCAATGACTAGGGACTGAATGACTGAGCTTCTCAAACCCCAGTGAGTGCAGCTAATCCTGATCCAGGAAAGGCCACAACTGGTGCACAACATGAAGTTGTGCAAATGTTCTCCTAGCCACAACTGCCCCCTGTTCCTCGAACAGGAGTCATGAGTCCAGGAGAACCTCCAAATTGCATACATTAAGACTGCAGAAAAATTAATGTGACCACTCTCTTCCAGAAAGGGGAGGGGAGCAGGATTCAAGAATTATCAGCTACTGAGTCTAACATCAATAACATACAAAATGTTGGAGAAGATAATAAAACAAATAAACATCTTGAGGATAATGCTACAACTGCCACCCAACTCTCAATAATTCTAGATTTTGTAGGAAAGTATGGCTGTGAAACATTGGAAAATAGCAACATTTTTTCCTTCCTCTTCTGAGGGTTTGTATGTGGGATGGCAACCAGTGCCTGGAAGATGCACATTTTCCTTTCCTCCTGTAAGGAAATACAAGAATTTGTGCTTTTTTCTAGAACTTTCAGAAGGGAAGGACTTAAGGTCCTTCCCTTCTGAAAGTTCTAGAAAAAAGCACAAATTCTTGTATTTTTTCAACTTTACGACAACCAGTTAGTAATAAAAGGAGATCTGACAGATAAAGAAGTGTAGGAATTCTGTACATGTATATAGTACATGTATACATATGTGTCCAAAGGCTACAGTTTTCAGTGAAGGGAAGAAAGAAGGTTCACATTCAGGGAGAGAGATAGCTCAAGAAGGTAAGGAATAGACCATCAAGGAACCATGAATAAGATAGGCAGCTACAGACAACTTGATTAGAAGGAAACCAGCATTGCTGCAGAAAAACAAAGTATAGATAAGCAGCAGTTTGAGACATAGAGAAAAGTAAAGTTTTTCATATGGGTAAGAAAACCAAATGCAATTATAAAGTAGATGGTACTTGGCTCAGCAATAGTAACTGTATGAGGAACTTGAGGTCCTAGTGGACAATCACTTAAATATGAGCCAGCATTTGTTGCAGTTGCCAAAAAAGTCAATACAGTCCTAGGGAACATTAATAGAGAGATACAATCAAGATCACTGAATGTTAATACCACTTTATAATGCCTTGGTAAGACTACATTTGGAATGCTGAATACAGTTTTGGTCGCCATGATATAAAAAAGATGTTGAGACTCAAAAATGAGTTCAGAGAAGAGCAACAAAGATTATTAGGGAACAATGTGGTTCCAGGATTTTATATTTCAATACAAACATGACCTTAGTTACATATTTTATCTTTCATATTCAATTTCATATCATTATTTTTCCCATTTTCCTGTAAATTTTCTCAAATATTCTTATATTCATCACACTTATTTTATCCATTTTCAGTTCATATTTTAGCTTATTTCATTTTTCTTTAAATATTCACATCTTATTTTATAATATTATCTAAGATTCTTATTTCATTTCAATATGCATTATACTTTTATACTTCTATCTGTCACATTTGAAATTTTATCACATACTTTTATTTTATTATTCAGTAAGTTTCATCTTAATTCTAATAGTTCAAAAATTACCCCCCACCTTTAATTATCAATTCAAGTATGCCACCTCTTTGTCTTTATACATCACTCAATTTGCTCCCCTTTAATTCAAAATTTACCATATTTTACCATAAAAATTTACCATAATATAATCACTTTTTAATTATCAAAATTTACCATAAAAATTTACCATAATATAATCACTTTTTAATTATCACATTCTATGTTAATAACAATAATCTCTTAACTACTACATATCATATATGCATATGCATATGCATATACATATACATATACATATACATATATACATACATACATATATATATATATATATATATATGTCAGATTCTGCATGGTATTCTTTACATCAATTACATTCTAATTCATTTATTATTTCAAATATATTGGTCTATTCAATTAATTATAGAAACTGATATTAATCTTTCTATCACAATCCTCAAAGTTCATTTTAACTTTATTCTTCATTTTATTAAGTATGATTAATATTCTTATCATAACTTCCCATTTTCACATTTATTCCAGTTATATCTATATATAACAGTAATCCTTAAAAAAGTCAAATAAAAAAGAAATATCAGTTCCAATCTTTTCAATTTTAAAATCTATATTCTTATATTTCTTGACACATTACCTTGCAGAATCTCCTTTCCTTTTTTTATCTACTCATTATCTCTAGTTCTCCTAACTGTATAATTTCTTTTCATTTTTATTCGCTTTCTACGTTCCTTATTTTCTGATCCTTTCTTATTCCTTTATTTTTTCCCCTCCATTTCTTCCTCTGGTTTTTATCCCTTTCCCTCTCTTGAGTTTTCTTCTGTAATTCCCTTTTCTGCTGTTTCCTTTTTCTTTGTTTGATTTTCCAAACAATTCCCTCTTTAGTTATCCCCTCAAATCTCCAAATTTTAATTTTCATTCTTTTTTTCCTTTGTTTTAATATTCGTTGTTCCATTTGTTCATTAAGGCTGGCTTCTTCTTTGTTCAGCTCCTCCTCTTCTGGTTCTCTTTGTTCTTCTTTGTTCTCCAGCATCACCATTTCTAATTTTTGTAATATAGTACTCAACTTTTCCATTCTTTCATGTATCATTTCCTTTATTTGGGCTTCTTAATTCCAATTTTATTTCCAAAGTTCTGCCATTATTGTGCACTTCTTTTAGTTTTTATTTTCCCTTTCTTTAATTTTTAAGTCCAATCCAAATGTTCAGTAATTTCTTTCAACCAGTGTCTTTGATATTTATTTCCAACAATCAGTGTCCATAAATCTTTATTTCTAGGTTCCTTCTATTAATTCCTCTTTCAATTTTTAAAAAGTCCCCAAATAAACCCAGGGTAATTTCTTCACATTTTTTTTAACTTTATAATGTTCTGTTTTTTTCACTTTTTAGGTTTCTGTATTACTATAACAAAGTTCCTCCTATTTTAGATCAACTTCTGTTTTAAAAAGGACCAAGCACTTTTTAAAGAGTCACTGAAATTTTTCCTTTACCATTATGCTCTTTGTTATGTCCAAGTTCCACCCTTTCTTTTCACTTTCTTTCTTTCCTTTTTTAGGCTTTTAAATTCCAATAATTCAATGATTCCAATTATTAGGTATTATTTCTTTTTAATATGTTCAATTTCAGCATTTAGTTATGCCTGTTTAGTGCCAAAAGCATATATTTATCCAATTTAATTTCCAAGTCTTTTATAGTCAATTTTTTTCTTCTTTCTCTTTCAATTTGGTTTTTTTCAAAGTTCTAAGCCACTTTCACCTGTTTCCAACTTTCTTATATATCTCTCTGGTCAATGCTTTTACAGTCTTTTCTATCAATTTCTTTATTTTTTAATTCCGGGGTACTTTATTATCCGTAAATTGCACCTGGTTCACACTTCACTCACCACTTCTCCACTCCAGCAGTCTTATTTTCCCAGTCTACCTCCTGCCTTCATGGTGGCCATTTTGACCACCGCTGCAGCTTGTCTTTGGAGGAGTTTTTCTTGTTGAGGAGGGGAGATGTGACTCCCCTCAACCCTCCAATGGATTCTCCTTTCTTCACCATCCCTCCAGGGTGGTTCTGGTCTCAATTGCTTTGACAAAGGAACACAAAGCAAAACTGTGCACAATCACAGATTTTGCTTCAACACAACTAGGAATAACTGGAAGTCAACTGGGGTGATCTGATAGCAGTGATCTAATATATAAGGAGTCACAAAGAAGAGGGGTTAAAATACTTCTCCAAAGCATCTGAAGGCAGGACAGGAAGCAATGTATGAAACATAATCAAGGAAAGAACCAATCTAGAATAAAGGAGAAATTTCCTGTTAGTTGCAATTAATCAATGGAACAACTTGCCTCCAGAAGTTGTGAATTCTCCAACACTGGAGATTTTTAAGAAGAGATTGGATAACTATTTATCTGAAATGATATATGCTTGAGCAGAGGGTTGGACTAGAAGATCTCTAAGATCCCTTCCAACTCTGTTATTCTGTTAAGTGTGAATACTATACCCTTATTTATTTAACTTAGATACATAATTAGAAATACTGAATTAGAAGAATCAGAAGTTGAAACTAAAGTTGCTAAAAGAAGTATTGACAACCTTGACTATGTTAATTATAAATAATTTTTGGTGTCTGGAAGTTAAGGAGACTGAACAAATGTATAGTTGAACATGAAGATGTGAAAGGAAAAAAATAGTGTGATATTCTCTCTCTCTCTCTCTCTCTTTTTCTCTCTCTCTCTCTCCCTCCCTCCCTTCCCCCTCTCTCCCTCCCTCCCTCCTAAAATTATGTGAACTACTTGTGCAATGCAAGTAGGTGAAGTTGTAATAATAACCTTTATCTTCATAGGAATAGTAGCTGCAGCCTTGAACTTAAGAGGTATTTCTGTTTGGCAGTAAGATTATGCCTGATCTAGAGAAAATATTAAAGTTGAGAGACTTCATGCTGGTATCAGAAATATGTATGGTCAAGGCCATGTTTGTCCCATCTGCTGCTGAATGGAGATAAATTGATGTCTTTGAACTATGACGCTGAAGAAAATCGCTTAGAATACCATAGACTGTTAGAAAAACAAATCATTTAAAACTAATTGAAATAAAATCAGGCTGTTAAAGCTTAAATGTTATGGACCCATAATGAAGAAGGAAGAGTCTGGAGAAGACCCTGCTGCTTGGAAATGTCAAAGGCAATAAAAGAAGAGGCTGTAAAAAACAAGATGGCTAAGACAGTACAATTGATTTCATGAACATGAGCTTACACAAACTCAAAAAAGCAATTACTTGTTTCATCATCAGGTCACAAAGAGTCAGAAGCAACAAAACAACAACAATGTTCTGAAATGTCACTAAGAGATGTGAAGAATATTGCATGCTCTGACCATTGCTACCAAGTTAGAAGAGACTGCAACTCTGCCTTAGTGCAATGCTTACATGTGAAAAGAGCCATAATATCCATAAATTGTATATTATGCAACTGATGCTGAGAAGGTTAAGTGAAGCCAAAATCCTGCAACATTCTGAAAAGGGAAGCAAAGAACTATTATAAGTACGAGCTAGATATTTCCATTGCCCCACACAGAAAAAAAGAAAACAGAGAAAAACAGCTGCAGTGTTTGTGCTTCTTCAAAAAGGAAGCATTCACATCAACAGAAACATATTCACACTTTCAGGCATAGTGAAATATTTACTAATCTGAACATACTTTAAAAAGAGGTAAAATCAATAAGTGCTGTGAAAAAAACTTCAAAGAGGGCCCTCCTGTCAATGACAGAGGTTTTTTAGCAATGTAAAGTCTTTTGAAGAAAGGTTCCCAGTGCTGGGAAGCCTTTGAAGTGACAGAAAGCAGGCATTGATAATTACAGAAAGGTGTGGTGTCCAGCAGAGATAGTAAAAAGATATAACAGAAGTATGTGTGGGGAAAGGTTGAGAAGTGGCACATGCAGTGGCTGACCCTGATCACTAGGATCCTTAAAAAAGGAGAAAAAGGACCTGCAAGGTCAATTCTATCACTATGAAAAAAGCAATTTGCAAACAGGAGCTCTGGATAAGACTTAGGAACCAAATTACATTTCCAATATGTATTTATGAAGCAAGGTATTATCTTTTTCTCTCAAACTCTAAAGTTTCAAAGCACATAAGTTTCCCCCCACTTTTTAATCTTCTGATAACTTTCTGTAAAGCCATCAACATTTATAACAATTATTTTGTCACTTCTGCTTCAATTGGCTATTATTTGCTCAATAGTGACAAGAAATGGGAGACAACTAATTTTAGATAACAATAGTTTCAAAATGTACTTCCAGGAACAATTTATTCTCTCTTGTATATTTCCTAAGGTCTTTTAGGTATTACTGAAGATATAATCAAGGCTTTTTGTGAAAAAGCAGAATCAATGTGTAGGAGTTTTATTCCTTCTAACATAAATCTTTATGGATTAAATAGAACTTTGGCTGATGAAGAATCCAAAACTTATCCAAAGATAGTTGCCAATTATAATTTGTAATAGAGTAAGATGGAAAAAATATTAATTAATATAGGAGTATCATCTTCTTAATTGTGTCTTGCTCTTTAAAAATTCTCACAGGCCCTAGAAAGATTTCAAGAAAATTGTTGTTAATTTGCTTGAATAAGATTATCTTCATTATTTGCCATAACTCTTTCTTGTTATGCATTCCCTGAAAAGTGTGATTACTTGGGAAGGTTAGAAATGTATTATTACATAAATAAAGTCAAGGTAATACAAAGCTTGACTCTCCAGCTTAAAGATCCTGACTTTTAATGCTAGATTAGTTGCTACCAAAATATATTTAATCAGAATTTAATCCTGGATGACAGCATTTCCTTGGCATATATAACAAAAACCTGGCTGAAAATCAGAAGGGAAACACATTCTTTCCCAGTTCTGTCCACTGTGTGGTGTAGCATGCCTGGAATGGAGACCGAGAAAGGTGTAGCCATAATTTACAGTAAATCCATCTCATTTATCAGAATGCCCAGTTATTTGATGCATTGTTTTTGGTAGTCACAAAAGGGCTTTTAAAAATCTTTAAAAGAAAATCTAATTTGATCATGGTTTGCTGTAGGGCTGGCTTATGACTCCAGAAGAACTTGAAGTGCCATAATGAGTGGCCATGGGACAAAGACTTCATGTAAGCATCGGAGACAACATATATTGGTCCTGACTGGTGTGACTACTAGGTAGCAGGAAAGAAGCAAACAAAGCTTAACTCTAGTGGTAATTTTGAGTTTAGAAGTCTGATTTTAGTACTAATGCACACTCTGCTAACACTGCTCTTTTCCTGAAAGCAATGTGACTTATCGCTGCTGCCTTTCCTCCACAAACCTGGTTTGTGCCAGTTGCCCTGAGACAAGAATGTTGTTTCTAGGTCTTTAACCAATGACCAATAATGGAAAAGAGGCCTCCAGGACTTCCACTTATAATTGGAGAAGAGTATAACTCCAAGAGTTCTATTTATACCCTGCAGTGAATGTCAGATAGCTGTTGAGTTAGATGTGAAAGATCAGGCAAGTTGGTTTTGAAGTCTAGATATTCAGGTTTATGATCAGACTAGACCACTGAAAGTGCAATATCAGACACGTGCACACATGCAGCTGTGTCTTACAGTGGTGATTATGAAAGAGTTACATTTATTAATACTATTACTGGGCACATATCACTATATTAAAGAATTTATTTAAGCATTGGCTTGCTTAAAGCATTGACTTACTTTATGCAGTCCATTAAGACTAGGCATTTCATGACAGCATCATCCCTGAACCTATTAGCCATGTACTCTCTAATCTAGGGGTCGCCAACCTTTTGGACCTCGGGGACCACCAAACTCATAATTTTAAATCCCTCGGACCAGAGATCCTGGATAAATCCCCCCAAAAGTCCCTGTTCTCCTACTGATTGATCATTCTTTATTTGGGATAGCAGGATACCATCTACAGCTCCATTCTCAGAGAGAGGGAGGGAGGGAGGGAGACTCTTTTGGCTTCATGCAAGGAAAGCAGCAGAAGCAGCAGAAGTCTTTCTTTCTCTTCCCCAACCTCCACCAGAAATGAGTCTTTGTGAGACTTGTTGTGCTGGTGCAGCCTCTTGGAGCAGGATGCTTTGCAGGGTCCCAAGGACTCATTTCTGGTGGAGTTTGGGGGAGAGAAAGAAAGACTTGGTGCTTTCTTTGCATGCAGCCAAAAGCAGAAGCAGAAAGAAGCAGAAAGAAGCAGCCCGGTGCCCAGATGAGGCACGTGAGGCAAGTTCCCCCGCTCCACTCCTTCCCCTTCCCCTCAATACCTCATGTTGTTCACAACACAAGCAATGCAAGCCTTGTGTTGCTACAGGCCATTTATGTGGTGCAGCCTTGTGTTCCCACGCAGCCTGGATTAATTGCTTTCGGGGGTTGGGGGTGACATTTCTCTGCAGACCACCAAAATTTTTTCATGGACCACCAGTGGTCCATGGCCCACTGGTTGAAGACCACTGCTCTAATCTGTACCAAAACAAATGTTTCTCCACTTGGCCTCTGCTCTAAGAAAGAGAGTATTTGTGTACAAACAGGTGAAATTCATGAGTCATATCTGAATTTCACAAAATGATTAGGACTTTGAATGTTAGTCCATCGCAGGGAATTCCCCAGAGTTTTTTAGAATAAACTGGAACCTGCAGAGATTGATTATAATAATATGTAGAGGAAATATTGCAAGGATCTAAGTTTAAACAAAACTGATATTACTATTACCCAGGTATAATTCTCCACTTACAGAAAACCACCATCCTAACCCTGTCAAGATAATCAAATTAAACACACATTCCTCAACATTTGAAGTCAATAAGATCCTGAGATCAAGTTTGTCATGACCTCAGACACTTCAAATTCTGTGGCCAGTACCTGGAAGTCCAACCCATATAACAGTGGTGGGATTCAAATTTTTTACTACCAGTTCTGTGGGTGTGGCTTGGTGGGCATGGCAGAGGAAAAACACTGTAAAATCCCCAGTCAGGGGTGGTATTTGCTGGTTCTCCAAACTACTCAAAATTTCCACTACCAGTTCTCCAGAACTGGTCAGAATCTGCTGAATGCCACCTCTGCCATATAAGTTTCATTCTCAGCACTTAAATTATTCTTAAATTCTTTTGGAGAGACAGAAGTTCGGGGGGCATTATTTGACAAAAAGCTATTTATAAAAAAAAATTGTCACTTTGGAAGGTTCTTCCTGACAGTTCTTCCATCATCAAGAAGTTTGTGAGGTCAAAGCAGTTGCTTTCAATTTAGTAATGATTCAACAGCTCAACATGGCTTCAATTAAAATAACAATTAAGTTTTATACTTACATAATGCTTTGCATGCTCATAGCATTTTACAGCTACTAGCTAATGAATTTTCACCATATACTTGTAAAGAGTTATCTTTATCTTAAATACAATTTAAGTGGCTTATTAAGAGTTTAAGTCAATGTATTCAAGTTTTCATCACACAAAATGTAAAGATTTGTTTATTAAATAAGAAGGGACTTATTACTAGGAGCTTTTGGGTGCCTTAATGGATGCCTTAATCCTCTGAATTTCTTTTTAAAAAGGTAATAGATATAAAGATTTAAATCCAAGGTTGTGAAACAGTCAACTTTTTCATAGTTAGGACAAGAAATTTGCAAAAATACATGACAGATCACTAGATATAATAAAATGAAGAAGGCATGAGCAACCCTATAAATATTAGCATAAGAGTTTCCAGTCTTTTGGCAAATACAGTTATGTCCCAAAATCCTGGAAACCTTTTTTTCTGGATCCCATTTTAGTATCCAGAATTATTTGTGCTTCTCACAATTTAACTGAAAGTGTGAAGGAATTCCCCAACTGTTATAAACAAACTAAATTTCTTCCTACATATCTGAAGATCCTTCTGGGAAACTTTCCTCCTTTCCAGTCACATAATGACATGAATGCTATGGTAAGTCCAGTATCCCAAGTACCCAGGATGATGGAAATGTAAAATAAGACAAAATAATAGAATCATGAATTGGAAGCATTAAGGCTATCAGGTTCAACCCCTTGCAGAAATCCAAATTGAAGTATCTCTGCCATATTGATAACTGATTATCAGTGGATAATCAACATATATTCAACATTTATTCTGTGTGAATGTCTACATGTCCTGTAGTCTAGGATGATAAAAGATAAGCTTCTAGCAGGAGTAGGGTGGTTCTTCCTTCCTCTACCACAGGGGCGTCAAACTCACATTGTCATTGCAGTGTCACATGATGTAATAGGACTTTCCCTCTCTTCACTAAACCAGGCATGGGTATGGCCAGCACATGGCACATCCAGCTCACAGGCCAGGAGTTTGACAGCCTTCTCTACCATAAATCATGATGTCTTTCAAGAACAACTCTGGGACTTGCAGGGTGGGGGGGAGTAGAACAATGCTGTGTTGATTCTCGTCTTTCCTCTGGGGCCATTTCCAGTCAGGGTTGATGTGGAGGAAGATTTCATAGCCCCCACTTTAAACTCAGTCCTTTCTATCCTCCTGTTTAACATCAACATGAAGCTGCTACTTGAAGTCATCTAAGAGCTTGGGATGACCTATCAACAATATATCAATGATACCCAGCTTTATATCTCCATCCCTAGCTGCCATGCATATCCTATCCCAATCTGTGGAGGCTATCTGGGATACCTGAATGATGTGCAATAAGCTCTGGCTCAACCTAAGAAGATTAAGTGGCTTTGCGCATTTGGACCTTCTAAGGCCAAGAACTTCTCTTTTTGATCTTGGAGAGGGTGAAAATGCCTCAGATAGACTTGGGGCATAATCTGGCAATCCTCCTGGATGCGTGGTTTCTGCTCAAAAAGCAGATGGCAGATGTATCCATCTTGCTCATGAGCACTGTACAAATCTTTTTTTGGTGTTTTGGAAGGAGAAGAGGTACAGCATGTACAAAGTAGCCAGATTCTCTAAAATATAGATCGCGTGTGTTGGTACATCTTTTCTTAGGCAGATAGCAAAGCCCTGCCAACTCCCTCTACAGGAAGTCAACTTGTACAATAATAGTATCTATAGTACTTCTATTGATTTTATTGTACTATTGTACAATAGTATCTTCTATTCTCATTTACACTCTGCTACAATTTACCGTGTGTATCACCAATATCCAAGCACTCCTGAATTTATGTAGTCAAGGCCTTTGGTATACCTTGATAAATATATTCTTTCATTTCATCTGATAGTCACTCTTTACATTTCTCCTATTCCAGCCCACTTCCTGTGCTAATAGCTGAAAGTCAGCAGTATAATCCACACTGAGTGCTTACCCTGTTGGAAGTGAAAGATTCACAACTAGCATCCACTTGACTAAATCATTAAAGTTAGCCTTCATATGAATATTAAAAACTAATGTACCTGTCTATGTCTGAACCACATTTTGGGCTTACCATTTTAAAGTTCTCTCTAGCCTTAGGACAGTTACAAGAATTTCATCAGTGACTGTTATATCTCAGGGAGATATATATTGAGCTAGGTACATAGTAAATTTGCTTGGGTTCCCATAATATTACCCAGACAGTATAGGACCCTTTTGTGACTGAGCTGAAGCTGTTACAGTTATTTCACCAATGTTCTCAAGTCTTAGGATGGTACTGATACAGAACAGTGGTGGGATTCAAAAAAATTTACTACCGGTTCTGTGGACATGGCTTGGTGGGCATGGCATGGCATGGCTTGGTTGGCATGGCTTGGTGGGCATGGCAGGGGAAGGATACTGCAAAATTCCATTCCCTCTCCACCCCACTAACCTGCTTTCCAGCTTGGTTCTCCTGCGCAGGGCAACAAAAGAACCCAGGTAATCAGCTGGGACTTGAGAGGCAAAGAATAGATGTGGGCAGGACCAGTCAGAGATGGTTTTTACTGGTTCTCCAAACTAATCAAAATTTCTGCTGCTGGTTCTCCAGAACTGATCAGAACCTGCTAAATACCACCTCTGATACAGGGCAGGCAGTTATGGTAGTTTCTGTCTAATCTGATGAATTAAATATTTTCATCATATAGGCCAAGGGTGGCAAACCTTTTCAGCACTGAGTGCTGGAAGAGGAATGCATGTGTGTGCGTGCCAGAAACCGGAAACTTAGCTTCCCAGTGTACACATGCGCACCGGCCACCTGGTCTTCTGGTTTCTAATGCAGATGCACATGTAAAGACCAGCTGGCCAGTGTGCACATGCGTGCCAGGGAGCTGCTCTTCTAGTTTCCAGCATTCCTGTGTGCGAAGACCATCTGGATTCGGAAGACTACCTGCAATGGCTGGCATGCCCAGAGAGATGGCTATGCATTCCACTTCTGGCATAAGTTTGCCATCATGGATATAGGCTGGTTTATCTGGACTGAAGTTTGGTTCTGGTACCAAATTTATAACTTGGCTAAAGGTTAGCAGGATTGCAAGAAACTAGTGGACTATGTATCATTGACATGAGAAGGCCAACTACTAGTTGACATCTTAGGCATGAGCAAATTGAGTTGGACTGGGATTGGATAGTTTCAATCAGTTAATTATATCATTTACTCAGGACATGAAAAGCAAATAAGAAATAATGTTCCACCAGGAGTCTATGGCTTAAAATGCAGCACTGCAGACTAACTTTGTCCACAGTCTGAAGTTCAATACTGATGGGCTCAAGGTTCATTCCACCTGCCATCCTTCTGAAGTCAGTAAAAGGATCATTCAGATTGTTGGGGGCAATATGCCAACATGTAAACTGCTCAGAGAGTACTCTAAAGCACTATGGAGCAATGTAAAAGTGCTTTTCCTATTGCTATTGTGTTCATGCCAGGATTTCACTATTAATGGGAGAAATATGGTTATGTTAGAAAGATTGTATAGTAACTCAAGACATCTTATCAACTTTAGTTTCGATGTTATGTATTTTGCCAATTATTTGGTATTGCACAATAATTTGAATCCTGGTTGCTCATCCATAATAAACAGTGCCTATTTTTAAACTTGGTCTCAGTCTACTGTAAAGCCAAAGGTCCTCTTTCAGAGTGTTAATCAAATTGTTTTTCTTAGCTGTAGCAATGTTGTCATCTTGAGCACAATGGCCACAGGTGTCTCTTGAACTTGAGTGACAATAAAAAAACATTTGTGCACAAAATTCGTAATATGTAAGCCTATGATAATCTATACTGTACTTACAAGGAAACCACAGATTTAGAATATTGTTCTTCCCAGACACAGCAAATTTGCATTAAACTTAGCAGTGCATTTCTTCTTTTTCTTTAATTTCTTCTTTATTACTGTACATTGTAGACTAGCTGGTGGTAAATTGTAAATATGGCCACAACCTGTGGAGATCTTTTTAAAAGTGGTTAAAAAGCAATTTAAGATTCCAGTCAATGGATTATTAATTTACTTCAGAATCTGTGTCTTATAATGCTCTGCTGTGTAACTGTGTCTGTTGTGTTTCATTGTAGAAGGATAGCCATGTTACTTTATCGGAGCCCAATAACATAGAGTTTAGCAACACTTTTTCCAACTAGCACATATTATGCCTTTCATAAAATGTGTAAATTGGAAAAGTTACTACTAGACTCTGATTTCTGTGTTTGTGGTATGTTCATGCATGTTTTTATTTATACTTATACTATATGATGAAGATGAGTTAATTTGTAAATAAAAGATATGTACACAGACACACACATCTGTGACTATTTTACATTGGTTCTGTCTTGTATTTTTCCACAAGAAGAAATCTTGCTGGAAAGCACGTATTCAGCTCAGCAGGAAAGCACTGACAGGAAGGAAGTTAAATAAAAGAATAACCCCAGACAAGAATGTGTATTCCAAGAAGATATGCCTGTCTATAGCAGTTACAAAATAGCAGCTATAGAGTATGTGGCTCATGTCACGTAAACTGGTCTAAAAAGATTAACATTGTATCTCTTTACCTTTCTGTAAATTTCCTCTCTCACCCCCTCCCTTGAATTAGCACAATAAAAGAGGACAGCAAAAAGCGAGGGAGAAAAAAAGGAGCAAGAAAGCCAGAAGCCCGAACATTTCCATCTGTTCCAGGGCAGCCAGGGAATCCCATCTCCCCCAGGCTCAAAGTGTTGCCTCATTTTAAGATCTCTTGTGTTTTGTGTGTTTTATTTCTTGTGCTTGCTTGGCAATCACTCTTGTGAGAGTCTTGCCTAGCCTCACCCTTGCGAGGGTCCCACTCTATCTCGCCCTTGCGAGGGTTACTTTAAACTTCGTCCTTGCGAGGACTAATTCACCCTTGCGAGGGTCCCACTGTCTCGCCCTTGCGAGGGCTACTTTAAATCTCACCCTGGCGAGGGTTATTCTCTGAGAGGAATTCAGCAATCAACCAGAAAGGCGAAACAACAGACCGGTCGCTCAACGCGACACACATCTATGAAGTTAGTTACACATATCTTTACTACATCTCCAATTTGTAAAACAAATGAACAAATGAGCAACTATTTTTTCTGCATTTCTTAAGATATTTAGTAGATGTTTTATATATATGCTATATATATATATATATATATATA
>NW_020769324.1:18157100-18215122 GCF_900518735.1 Pseudonaja textilis
TGTTAAAAGTAGGGTAACAGAAGGATGAAACATGGTCAATTTAAATAGAATATGAATGAGTTTAGAAAGAATATAGAAAACAATCAGTTTAACAGATAATTCCAAGGAAGTGCTGAAGAACACAGACATTTGCAATTGTTGTTGTTGTTTTGTGTGTGTATGTGTGTATATGTAAATTTTATTGAAAATTTTACATTAAAGGAAGAAAAAAAGATTGTTAAAGAGGTGACTTCCAATCTGCTTTTCAGCTGTTATTAACCTTCTTCTCTTTTTCATATTACATTACAGAGATCTCTTAGGCCCCATATTTTTTAATCAGCAAATTGACAAATCACCATTTCAGTGGTTTAATTTTCAGGAAAAATTCCACAAACAGTTTCAGTCTTCAATAAAGGAACTTACCGTTTTAGCACCTGACCAAACAACTCAGTTTTGCAACTTCTGCTGATTTTAGAGCCGCTCAGTGAGGAACATAGGTGGTTAAAAATATATAAATAAATGTCCATAGTCATGTGGACAGCATGGCTATACACCAGGGGTGGGCAAACTACGGCCCGCGGGCCGCATCTGGCCTGTTGGTCTGTCCAATCCGGCCCGCCCCTGAAAAAAAATCACTGGACGTGGCGTATGGCCCTGCGCCGCGTGGCCCCCAAAGCCGCAAAACAGTGCAGAGCGCTCTCAGGGTAGGAAAGAAAAGAAGAACTTTGCAAAGGCCTCATCTGGGAGTTCGAAATCACCTTCAAATGCGACCTCTCCGAAGGTGAGTCCCCGCCGATCCCCCTTTTTTTCCCAGGGCTTCCAGGCTTAAATTTTGCAAAGGCAAAGTTTGCAGGCGGGAGCGTCTTCCCGCCGAGGAGCGGGAAGGGTTCCGCCTGGCGGGCGGGTGGGCTGGTTGGAGGAGGCGACCTGGCGGCGCTCCGGGTTTCCCCTCCGCCGCGCAGCTTGGGGCCAGGCGCGAGCACCTGCGAGTTGAAAGGAAGCTGAAAGTTGCCGAGAAGTTGCTCGGGTTTCCGAGGGTTCCAGGCTTAAACTTGGCACAGGCAAAGTTTGCAGGCAGGAGTGTCTTCCCGCCGAGGATCGGGAAGGGTTCCGCCCAGCGGGCAGGTGGGCTGCTTGGAGCGGGCTGCTTGGAGCCACCTAAAGCTAGGCCGCTGCTCGTGGAGCCTTGCCCTGCCTTGGTGCCCCGTTTCCCGGCTCGGCGGTCCTGCTCGGGCGGCACTTTAAAAGCCCTCCTCCTCGCGTATGTGCCCGATGAGCCGCTCACCATGACGGCGGCTCCCAGCACCCGACCAACTTCCCAGCAACTTGCGGCATCCTTTTTCCTCACGGGCACTCGCGCCTGGCCCCGAGCCGCACGGCGGAGGGGAAGCCCGGAGTGCTGCTGGGTTGCCTCCTCCAACCAGCCAGCCCGCCCGCCAGGCGGAACCCTTCCCGCTCCTCGGCAGGAAGACACTCCTGCCTGCAAACTTTGCCTGTGCAAAGTTTAAGCCTGGAAGCCCCGGAAACCCAAGCAACTTTCCAGCAACTTGCGGCTTCCTTTTTCCTTGTGGGCACTCGCGCCTAGCCCCGAGCCACGTGGCAGAGGGGAAGCCCAGTGGGCGGGCGGGCGGGCTGCTTGGAGGAGGCGACTTGGCGGCGCTCCGGGTTTTCCCTCCGCCGTGTGGCTTGGGGCCAGGCGCGAGCACCTGCGAGTTGAAAGGAAGCCGAAAGTTGCCGGGAAGTTGCTTGGGTTTCCGGGGCTTCCAGGCTTAAACTTTGCACAGGCAAAGTTTGCAGGTGGGAGCGTCTTCCCGCTGAGGAGCAAGAACGGTTCCGCCCGGCGGGCGGGTGGGCTGCTTGGAGGAGGCGACCCGGCAGCGCTCCGGGCTTCCCCTCTGCCGTGCGGCTTGGGGCCAGGCGCGAGCACCTGCGAGTTGAAAGGAAGCTGAAAGTTGCCAGGAAGTTGCTCGGGTTTCCGGGGCTTCCAGGCTTAAACTCGAACCTGACTGGCAGCTTTCCAGCTGACAAGCTAAGCATCTTTAACTGTTGAGCCATCTATCTATCTATCTATCTAACTTTCTATCTATCTATCTATCATCTATCTTTCTATCTATCTATCTTTAGTGTATGTGTATGTGTGTGTATACTCATACACACACATATGTATGTATGTATGTGTGTGTGTGTATGTATGTATGTATAATTTGACATATTTTCAATTCATTGTGTATATTTCAATATTTCTCCATCACTATGCATATAACATTGTTGTACCAAATGTTTACACTTCAAATATTTTTGTCTTTTTTTTCTCATATGTGTTTTTTATAGTCAAATGACATATAATTTTATTTATTCACTTATATTCAA
Organism: Pseudonaja textilis; assembly: GCF_900518735.1. The sequence continues at coordinate 18,159,450 of NW_020769324.1, forward strand.
TATTAAGCTTTTATGATCCATGTTTATTCAGTAAATATAGAATACCTGCAGTGTCTAATATTGTCTCCTCCTGATATTCTTGCTGGCATTTTTTTTTCTTTAAAAGGATTGGACCTTTTGCCAGAAATAACAACATATTTAAACATCCTGACTGCACACACAAATTAAATTCATTTAGCTTAACTTGCATTTCCAACATTTACTGAAACATTAAATCTGATATAAGTCATGCTCTTTGTGGCACTTATTTTCACTGTTATGTTTATTACTAATTTAAGAGATTCTTCTTTGAGAAAGGGGGTATTATTGAAGTTAGACTGCACATTATAACATCAAAACTGCTTGAGCTGCAGAAGTTCTTCCCTCCCCCAGATAATGACAGGATTGGACAAGTTTTTCAATACAGTTTTACTTTTCCCCCCACTTTATATAAGTTTTAAATTAAGCCTGATGTCACCTCTTTTCAAAAATTAGTTGTCGAACTGTGGCATTACGGGTAAAGAGACTTCAGTCAACTTTCAAAATCATGCTATTTCTCTGCATTAAATCATTGCCTCCCAGAATTGTGGGTGCTCCAGCGATGGAGGTTTTCAAAAACAGACCAAACAGCCATGTGGCTGGGATTGTAAAAGGTTGCTGTCTTGAACAGTGGGGGTTGGCTAGAAGACATCTGAGATCCCTTCCAATCTTATGATTCTATGTTCTAGGACTAGATACAAATATCATACTTCTAAGACTAAATATTTCCAAGGGCCTACAAAAAAGTTTTAGGTTCCCAAAAAACTTAAATTTCAAAAATACTACTGAAAATTAGAAGAAACATTAAGCATACACACAAAAATTAAGAATATAGTCATGGACTGTATCAAAGATATATAGTCAAATATGTAGAGTCATATTCTGTACACAATGCAAATAAATTATAGTTATTTTGGAAGGGACTAGGATAGGGCTGAAACTAAGTCCATTTGAATTATTTCATTGTACAGACTAATATATTTCACAAAGGTCTTGGATTGTTAGATGATAAATACTTCAAGAATTTTTTTGATGTGGTAAACTAGTGACAATTAATTGCCTTTTATAGGAAAATACTCGTATTCCTGTGAATATTTTAAAATGGTACTTAATAACTAAGATATTCCGGTATTAATTTAATTTACTGGATTGCCTTAAATTCTCTTTTTTTAATTCTTTTTACTTTTATTTTAAATTGGAAAACTATTTTAACTTTGCAGTTTAGGTCTATAGGTATTGTAGATACATCTGTGATCTATTTACTAATTTATTTTGAACATCATATTGAGATTTTCTATTATTACAATTAGGAACTCAAACACTGGTAACTATAACATTTGAAAATTGAGAATTTCAGCAATTGTCTAAATCTTCTTTTTGTTGTATAGGTATTTTATATAAGAACCTCAGTGGTGCAGTGGTTAGAGTGCAGTACTACAAGCTACTTCTGCTGCAGCCAGCTGCCTGCAATTTGGCAGATTGAATCTCACCAGGCTCAAGGTTGACTCAGCCTTCCATCCTTTCGAGGTGTATAAAATGAGAACCCAGATTGTTGTGGGCAATATGCTGACTATGTAAATCACTTACAGCACTATAAAGTGGTATATAAGTCTAAGTGCTATTGCTATTATGGTATCAACTGCAAATTGTACAGTATAGTTACAGAACTCATAGATAGTCACAAAAATGTGTCAAAACCATTTGCCAATTTATTTTTATAATCTATTGCACAAGGAGTACTTCATATGTGTGATATAGCAAAATGTGCTATATGTGTAAAACTTGCATGTTGGGGAGTTTAAAATCCTCTGTATTTTCCACTTAAAATAAAATAAAATATAGAAAATAAAGCATATAAAACCAACAAAAACTGCATTATCTGAGGATTTAAATAGTGGTACTTTGAATTTAAGATACAAAACTGTAATCTAGCATGCGTAATGTATAATAAAGAGCCTATCTACTAGGCATTACTTCATTGATGCAACAAAAAAGGAAACAAATATAAATTGAATATATTTAATTAAAGGATTCTTCAAGACTTTTTGTTGCTGTGTTGATTTTTTAATATTGTTCTCACATATTTCAATAATGTTGATCCAAAGAAAGATATTCTTTAATTTTCTACTACTTGACAATGTTCAATTATTATTTTCTTTAGTGCTATTTAAAGGTCCTGAGAAAAATGGACAGGAAAGTTACTTTGCATTGATTTCCTGTAAGATCTCCTGCTATTCTTCTTTATATTACCCAGAAAATAAGTGAAAATTATTTTTTTCCTTCTTGGTATAAACTTTTTGCTTTTGATCAGTGAGAGATAGACTGTCATAAGTTTTCTAGACCATTAACAAAATGAAGATTTGGAAGTGAAAGCAAATCCTCAACAGTTAATAATTCAATCATTCAATAGAAAGAGTCAATTGTCAGAAGAGACTGGAACAGAAAATGACCAAGACAGCTATACATCATTTTAAAATGTAGATGTGAGTAAACATATTAATTACAAGTGTTCAGTTATGAAATCTGTTTTAAGCAGGACATTTCCCCAGGAACCAAATTAAGCCTAATGATACTTAGTAGCAAAGACTGCTGCTTAATTAGGGTGGTAATTCTGCCTAATTGGGATTCTTGCAGGTGAGAAACAGTAACAAACAGGTATAAATTGTTTGGTCTTTCTGAGTTTGTAGGTCTAGTGATGCTTGATTTCTTTCATAATATAACTCAACTTACAACCACAATTGAGTCCAAAATTTATGTTAAGTGAAAAATTTGTTAATTGAATTTTGCCCCATTTGATGACTTTTTGTTGTTTGTTAAGTAAATCACTGCAGTTGTTAAAATAGTAATACAGTTGTTAAGTGAATCTGGTTTCTTCGTTGACTTTGTTTGACAAAAGTTTGTAAAAGGAGATCACATGACTCTGGGACACTGCAACCATCACAAATGTGAGTCAACTGTCAAGCATGTGAATGTAAATCACATAACCATGGGGATACTGTAATGGTCATAAGTGTGAAAATGGTCATAATTCATTTTTTTCAGTGAAATTGTAACTTCAAATGGTCACTAAATGAACTGTTGTAAATCGAGGACTACCTGTAATTCTTAGACAGTTTACCACTAGTATAAACTAGTTCTGGAATTCTGCAATTTAGAACAGCTTTTTTCAACTTGGTACCTTCCCAAAGCATTGAAGTCACCAAGATTCTAGAGAGAACCAAATTTGAAAAAACAACTTTTAAATGTTCTATTATTGAGAAAATTTCATGCTATTTCACGTTTGTGCACATGGATGATCCTGATCAAAGATAGTCATATATTCATGTAAATAAAATAAGCACATAGAATTTTCTATTTGATTGTGTCAACAAGCATATTCTATACTATTTTATACTGGTGTTTAAGACCATAATGTGGCCTATCTCTTTGGGGAAAAGTTGGTGTCATATCAAAAATGTATTTTAATAAATTCTCCCTTTGTATTTTCAAAAAGATATATTTGTTTATTTTCTCCCATGAATCTTGTGTACAAACAGATAAATGAGGAATAGATTCAGACATTTGGAATAGGTGAGGAAAGGAAGAGGCTGGGAGGCTTAACAGTACAGTCAACCATGTGCTTTGAAGACCTTGTGTCCTATGCTCTGGGCCTTTATATGTATTGCCAGTTTTCCAACTGTTCTGTGTCAGCATAAAGGCTTTTGATAAAGCACTTGCACATTTTCTATTCTGCTATTTCAGCCTTGATTATGTTCCTCTTCATTCAACATATCCCTTCTCTGTTTCAGTATTGAATAATTCCATCCCAAGCCACTTTTTTCTTCTTCCACCATTAGAGAAATGCACCATTATATGCATTGATTCTTGTAAAATGGTCTAAAGCTTGTTGTTGTTAAACAGTTTTAATTATTTGCAATAGCGTACTCAGATTATCTCAGTTGGTTGCAATCTTTAGCTTGATTTTGCTGCTGGAAAGCTTTACTCCCCAGACAATTCCTATTTCTTTCCCTACAGGGTTTTTTCAAGGTTCAGATTTCTCTCTACTCCTCTAACAGTTATATGAAACCATTGGGCAAGATCATTTGGTTGCACAGTGCGTACTGTGCAGTAACATCAGTATGCTGATGACACCCAGTTATACATCTCCATTTGTGGTTGGGCAGAAGCTGCCATTCAGCATAGAAAAGGACTGTCTCCAATTCAACCTTAAAAATCAGAGTGTCTCTGGCTTTTGGCTAGACCCCCTAGACTAGATCCTGAGAGATGGTATCTTTGATTCTTTATGAATAATGTACATTGGTGTCATCCTGGATTTGCAGCTCCTCGGAATATGACCACAGTAACTTTCTTAGATTTTGCACAGATTCATCTTTCATCCATTCCTAGATTGGGAGGCCTTGCTTACATCATTCATGGTTAGGTCACTTTCCAGTTGGTGTATTGCAATGCAGGAGACTACTCTTGAAGTCCATATGGAAAATGCAACTGGTATAAAATATAAAATTAGACTGCTACAGAAGCTGCACTAGCTAATAATAGCAAAACTGAGGATGCCATGGTATTTTGTATACCTGTTGCAATTTCTAGATGAACTTCATGGGTGAAATTCAACATATCACCTTTAAAGTCTTCAAGGCACAGGGCCAGGTTAGACTCTTCCTTAGACTATTTGCCTTCTCAGTAGCAGCCCCAGGCCTATGGAACCACTCTTCCCACCCTTCCAGAAAGCTAAAAAAAAGTTGGCTTTTCCCCAACCAATGGAGCAGCTAAGGCTGGAGCCCAGTGATTGTGGTTTTTTTTTAGCAGTATTAATTTATAGCATCAGAAGTTGTTTATAGGTATTTTTAATTGTTTTTTTTAAGTTGCATTCTTACCACTGTTGTTAGCAGCCAACTTAAAAAAAACAATTTATGGTGATAAAATGGATTATCCTATAATCTTATAAGCAAGTATGTTTTATTCTATTGAAAGGATTTTGTTTTTTTAGCAAAAGCATACCCTGCTACAGATGTTTTATGATCTGGATTCAGCAATTTCCACCAAACAAATTAATTTGCATGTTTTCTGCCTTAAATAAAGCATAAGTGGTGTTAAAATAACTCATTGCATCTCAACTGGAATAACAATCCTAATTCTATCTAGAAGTAATTCCTCTGATATTGTACATCTTCTCTCTGCAAAGGCTGGCAGAACTACATACACATGCAATATGTATAAAATTCAGCCTATATAGCTCTGGATCAGACTCATCCATTAAACAAGCCAACCAGAAATAGGTTCTGAGGCATGCATCACTCTAAATCTTGATTTCTTTTAAAAGCTTGTTTGAGGCTGGATCAGAGATTTTAAGTATATATTGGGGAGAAATAACCGCTACTACAATTCTAAATGAAAGGTAGAAACTTTTCAAGATGAAAGCTACACTTGATCTTTGCATTTTATCTTGGAATAACACTCAAAAATTAGGCTAATAAAATGAAAGGTATTAAATAAATATAGTTAATGTAATAAATTCCCATATACCTAATACCATATATGTTTCATACTTTTCTGTTCAGACTTTCTACAAATTACAATTCAACAGGATCTTTTGAAGGGACAACACCTTTTGAAAGGTGTGCCTGTGGCTTCCAGGGATGGTATATGGTCCTAAGGCATCCAGCAGGAAACTTCTAATCTAAATTCAAAAGGTCACAGAATCAAGTCTATGCATTTTCTCTAATATCGGTCCCTGATCATTTAAAAATTAAGTAATTGCAAGATTATAAACAATCTATCATAGTTTCTCTGAAATTCAAATTAAATGACAATGGTAGAAAAAATGCCGTCAAATTTCTCTACCAGAACAATTATTAGATACCGTAATTATTTTGTCAGAGTTGATGTATAGATTATTGTGCTATGTTTTTACTCTGTAAGATAACACATAGTGTTGGTAAATAACTATTATAAACTAAGGAGAAGTATGTGAGGACAGGCCTACAACTCAATGTCTTTGTTGCAGAAATATAATTGTCAGTGATAGATATAAGATCAGTGATTATATTCACTAATAGGTTTAGTTAAGAACAATTGGCCCAAAGGTTCTTTTTCAAAAGGTAAGTGGACTTTCTTTGTTTTTCCTTGAAGATGTTTGCTTCCCATTCAAGAAGCTTCTTCAGTTCTGATTGAAGAACTGTCTTCAAAGAAGTAAAAAAGAAAGTCTCATTACCTTTTGAAAAAGCACTTTTAAACAAGCATGACCTGGATGACTGAGAATTAAAGACCATTGGGTTCACCATTGTTTGCAATATATTTTCATTCCTATTTGTATTATTCTCTATTTTGATCTTCATCTTCATTTTCTATTATTGTTTTTAATATTGTTATTCTCATTTTAAAAGGTGTCGTATTTTGGAGAAGTAAGCTTCTGGATGTGCATTACTTTATTTTTGCATATAGTTCCTTTTTTAAAAAAAGAAAGGGTATCCCTCACCTTTTGAATTAACTTATTCTGGTGATGCATCACTTCTGGAAATTGGGCCTAATCTAGGGCTATTGCAGTGCAGCCGTTCCATTTTGAACTAGGGAGTTTCTGGATATGTGCAACAATCCCTTTCCATCATATCAAATCCAATTGCTGCAATGTTGTGTATGAAAGTAAAGCCTAGAGGTGGAATGGTGCTGCTTCTATAAAGTTGTCTATAAAGTTGACCAAAAATGCCAGTATTATACTGAATCATTCACAAAATATGGTACATGAACTTACAATGAAAACAGTAAAACAAAAATCAAACAGTTAAATATCTATTCAGTGAAGGTGGGTTACTTGTAAAAAAAAAAATCCCCATTATCCAGTAAATAGCTTTTTTGGCCTGCATTACAGATTGAAACTCAACCTCTCCCTAGACCACTTCCTCAAAAAATTTATTGAATAATATTAAAAATGTAAAGCTATTTTTATTTCCATTCTCTCTCTGTGACCTCCAGTATAATGCACACTCTAAATTATTTGCTATTGAAAATTCAACAATGCTAAAAATGGCTATATTAGCTCCAGCTGTGCTTCAGTAGAAGGCCCTAACAAAGTTATTACTCAGAAAATTTTCAGCGTAGAGTAGTTTCATTTCTTTTGGGGGAGGAAGGACAGGCAGATATTTTCATATGCCATCCTCTAGTAAGACATGGATGAGTCGATCTCTAAGCCATTCCAAATCTTGCTTCTCAGAATATGTGTGTGTTGGGGGGGGTGGGGGTGTTCCATCTATTTCAAATGTTGAATGCCATTATAAATCAGATCTGCAAAGAAAGTAATATCTATCAGGTACAAAATGTTAGCATAGTGATTTATAATGTAAAAATCAACTGGCATGATGAATTATGTTGCTAATGAAATGCAATATAACTGAAAGAAAATAGAGAAATTCAGTGAAAGAACAATTCAATTTTAGAATGTTATGATAAAAGAAAAGTAACTCCTCTTTCCTCAGGAAAGGCATACACAAATAAAAGCACGTTATAATATTTGTTTATCCAGGAGAAGATGGGGGGAGGGAGGGAAGGACAGAGGGAGAAAGGGAGAGAAAGAAAATCTTTTCAACATTACTGCCTCTCACAAGTGAACATATCTATAGATCTGAAAAATAATAGTAGAAGTATTACACATTTGATTCATTTATTTATACTTCCTCTCCTTAACACTTACACATCCCTGTTAAAAACTAAAACAATGATAGCTAATAGCTATCTGTAATGAAATAGTTAGCAAAGGATGATGGAAAGAAGCTGAACTATACAATTCATGTTTTTGTCTCTTAAGGATGTATAGCCAAGCATGCTGTCTATATCAACAGAAAAGCATAGGGAATTGGGATAAGTAGGTAGTAGAATCTACAGAAAAAAGGTCTACCTCAGGATCCATGTAGACCAGGGGTGTCAAACTCAAGACCCATGGGCCAGATCTGGTATGCTTAAATCTGGTCCACAGGGCCAGCCTGGAGGTATCACTGGCCTGTAGTACATCTGGCAGCCAAAATGGAGTGTGAGGGGGGGCTGTGCACGGCCCCCACATGCCCCATTTTCAGCCTAGGCAGCCTCCTGCAGGGCTCCTGGATGGTCCCTGTGCCATCAGAGTGCTGGAGGAGGCCGTCTAGGCTGAAAATGGGGATGTGCATGCCCCATTTTAGCCCAGAGGATGCTTCAGGAGGTGTTGTCCTATCTTTGCCCCTTCCTGGCCCATGGAGGAGAACTACAATGTGATCCAGCCCTTGAAGAAATCCAATTTGACATCCGTGGACGTAGACCCACATCTGCATGATAACAAATTTGCTTTAGTAAGGTAGACATATGACTAAAATTGGGATCAGAATTTCCATGGCTAAGTTGGGTAGTTATTAAGGGAGTTATGCCTGATTTTATTATCTTTGTATGAGCCACAGCTGTGAAGTGAATAACTGTAGTTGTTAAGTAAATCATACAGTTATTAACTGAATCCAGCTTCCCCCATTGACTTTGCTTTTCAAAAGCAATCTGGGAAGGTCAGAAATGTCAATCATGTGAAGTTGAGATGGTGCAGCCATCATGAGTACATGCTGTTTGCCAAGCTCCTGAATTTTGACAATATGATGGTGGAAATGTTGACACAGTTATAGACATCCCAGTAAATTATGTTCATTGTAGAGTACAGCCATAACTGTTGAGATTGTAGAACTTAGATATAATAAGCCCCACCACAATAGTTATCAAATATAATAATTATCAAGTTTTTCTCATAACCTAGTGAATTCTTCATAGGATCAACATGTTTTGTTCACATAAGAGTCAAGTTTCCATGTATTAGGATTTCAAGTTTGAAACCTATGGAAGAAGCTGTTATTCACTGTCCACAAAAGAAAGATAAATACAGGTTTTAAAAGCACTTTTTTCCTTTGTGATCTTGTTTCAGATTTTTTATAGCATCTACAAACACACACTCCTACACACATTCTATTAAGGTGGCATCCATCAAGGTTTCTGATATCAGCAATCTACATTTTATTTTCATAGCCCTGTCCAAACAATCCTAGTTACTTTTTATATTTTTAATTCTTTCTGTAATTTTACACTACGGCAAAAGCCTTGGATATGCTCCAATTTTATAACACTTGTCGTCTCTGAACACATTTCCCAATAATTATTTGACTTCTCATAATTCTACTAACAGATATGGAACTTTGCATTACCTCCCCCCAAAAAAGCAACCCCTTTATTTCCTCTCATATCAAAGTGACTTGTTAATTATTAGTATGTAAAATGATATTTAGTGGCTAGGCTTTCACCATCAAAATGAATTGCAAGTTTCAGAGTTATGAGAGGACTAGTGCCTGACCCTTAATTTTCTGAAGACTTTCTGTATCATTAGTAAAGTTTTGCAGCATCCAATTTTGGATTCCATTTCTTCCCCCAACCTCCCAAAATGCTTCAAAGTGCAGAAAATTACAAAAACAGCCTCTAGTACTTAAATGGCTCTACCTGTTCCCAGGATTATCTACTCTGAATCACTTTCTGAAGATCAAATGCAAAGTGCTACACAGGCCTAACATTCTTACATCTTTCAACTATACTTTTGATGATGCTTCTTCATTCTTGCAGTGATGCATTAGTGATCATTCTGTCTGACTTTAATGGAGAGGAGTAGTGAGCATTCACGGAAATTTCAGTAGTCCTCTGCTATCTTATCCTTTTTCCCAGAAGTTTCCCCTAAGGGAAGGAGAAAGGAAATAAGAAAGAAGAGATGGGATGAAATATAATATAGGCAAACATTCTTGCAACAGAACTAGGACCATTGATTTTATAGGACAGTGCTTGTACAAAGATTATTTGGGAATGATACCTTTATATTACACATTTTATGGTCTGATTTTAAAATCTCAGAAAAGAAGTATCTGTGTTTGCATGTTAATACTTTTTATAATTCAATCAGCATGTTATACCAGCTTCCTTTAAAAATGTTAGAGAACTTCAAGGCAACATATTAAGAATTCCAGTTTCCTACTACTTTGTTGCTAGACAAAGTTGTTTCTAACTGTATTGCAGTAGGTGGCAATAAAGCATTTACCTTAAAGCAATACATTCTTTTGTCTTTAATTAGAGTCTTTGGGCCAAAGCTTGATGGATAAATCAATTTATTCCTGTTACTTTTTGCCTTAAAAATCAGCTTACAGAAGCCAATAGAAGAATACAGAGTAAAAATGAGCTATTTAGTCCTACTCCATGGTCTAAACAGGAATTTTAATTAAAATATCCATAAGAGATGGCTGTCTACATTCAGTGAAGGAAAACTTCGTGCATATCTAGATAATTTCCTTTAGTGGTTAACATTTTCTGAAGATTAAAAAAAAATACTTCTATAAATGTTCTATGTGTTCTGAATTCCGGCATGATAGAGGGCAAATGTTGGGCATATTCTCTGTGGCCTCCTTTCTGGTATTTGAAAAGTGCTACCATATCTTCACAACGTTAATGCCTTTTACCTTTCTTTCTAGACCAACGTTCATTGCCCAACTGGATTTTCTAGTCCAGTGATCAGCCTTGTGCCTTTCTTTGAACCTTCGCCAATCTGTCAAAATCATTTTCAAAGCACTTAGTTCATAATCAACTATCCTTCCAAGATTTATTGTATAAATTTTATTGCCAAAACACTTATTTTTCAGTTAGGAACATATATATACACTCAGAGAGGAAAAAGCAGTCTAACAAAATTATAATAAGAGGACATAGCTGAAATAATTTCCCATGAAATAACTAATTTTTAATATAGGAATGTAGAAAAAATTATTCTGCAAATTATGGAGATTGGTAATAGCTTAATTCTCTAAGTATAGAAATAATTCCCAGATATCTTCCAATTATAATGAGACTCGAACAGATTGGCTAATCAGACTCTATTTTTATTTTAATTCAACAAAACAGTGTCTATGTTAGTTCTATCAGTACTGAATTGTCCCAATGCCCCCAAAATTATGACAGAGGTAGAAAACTGATTTGGAAGAAGGCTATATGATCCCTTTGTTTGTGGTTTTTGTACATGTCAGAAAGTTAATTGGATAAAAAGTTTCTCACTAACAAATACAGCGTATCAGGAAAATCCCAACTCTAATAAGTCAATCATATGCAGCACCAACAACAACAAAACTATTTATTAAAATTATCACTAACATTTTTATTACTTTGTGTCAGGGCTCATTCATCTGTGATCCTCTTTTCACCTTATAGATATTTCAAGACTTTGGATTGATGGATGGAGAAATGAATATATGATTTTGTTTTTTCTTAGTTTCTTGCTTTTTTACACTTGTGAAATTAGATTAGATGAACAAGAGATTAAAAATTTATTGCACTAAAATTTATATGCTAATATATATTTCTCCAAACTATTAGTTTCTATGTATATTTTATATAGCCTTTCCCCTAAGATAGGGTTTAAATTCCATTTAAACAATGTAATGATTTGAAAAAGGTAAACTATGCAGTTTTGTACTGTAACAACTATTGCTCATATTATATTTCATTATATCTTCCTGTGTTTCCTTGGAGCTCAAAATGGCCAACATGAGAACCTCTTTTCATTTATCTCTACAATATCTTACTATGTGAGTGTCAGATACTCTATCTCTAACCACCAAATTGTATCTTTAAAGATAAAGAAAAGAAGAGGAAAAACTTGTTGCCTTACTTCCCATCTCTATTCTGCTATGGCTACATACATAAAATAGTTAATGCTGGAATAACTAAAGGCCGTGTCTTCTGGGACTATGCATGTTAATTATGTAGAATATTGTTTCCACTAGTTCTCGAAAAGTCTGAGTCTTTTAACAGATAAACCTAAATACGTGCCTGTTTAAGTCTTCCTGCTTTTGCCTACCTTTGTCTTGTTTTGCCAGCTGTTTCTTAAGGTTTGTTGATGCCACAATTAATATTTTTGCTGGTGCATTGAGCAGTATGTATGTATGCTATGATCTGGACATAAGGACTCCTTCTAAAGGAGTGTCTGGATTTGCCAATCTTTATGTGCAAAATAAAATGGAAATTACCCATAGTAACAATCAGCTAAGGATGGTAATGTGAACTGATGATAAGTAAGCTCTTTGGTCAAGGAGATAGTGACATAGAACAGTGCAGATCAACTCCTAAATGGAATTTACAAATATGAAAGTTTTCCTGCACTTGATTTTATTTTTATAACATAATTTGTACAATATTGGAGATGAAACAAAAACGTGCATAATTTCAATCCTGAGTGATTTTAAATTCAATTAATTCAGAAATATTTCCAACAATAAAAAAAAGTTCAGAATTGTAATACAATATCATAATTTAAATTTTGTCCAATTGTTATATATAACATACTAGGTTGTAATGCTAATCAACTGCCAGATACCATCTGCTAATACAAATCTTTAAATGATAAATATAGACATTATATAAAGTAGCATGTTTTTGGCCACCAAAATCCTCAGAGGTAAATATTGTAGAAAAATTATTGGAACAAATTTATTTTAGCTCTATGGCATAGTTATAACCATGAGGGTGATGAGAACATTTGCAGACATCAGTTTTAATAAGTAATAAAGAACAGATGTGGTTTAGTAATCACCTCTGAAATCTCATGTACAAATGTGATAGATCTATAAAGAAAAAAATTAAATATATTTACTAATTTAAATATTGGCCAGATAAAACATTAGGTCTTTTACCACACTTTTCTGCTTATAGTGCCAGAAACAGCTACCAATTAGAATTTTAGGAGAATATTTGCCAAATACTTGTTATTATCCATCATAGTCTTGGACAAAAATGCTAAATAACGTGCCTTGAGGTTTATGATTGCTAGTTTTTCTGCCTGGCATATGCCAAGATAAACTAAAGTCAAAGGTAACTGCATAAAACTGCAATTGTAAAAGGATTTAGAAAAACTCAGTGTGTTACTGGTCTTCTGCTGAGAGAAGAGCTAAGAGAGTTGATCAAAGTATAGAATACACATTTCTCCATGTGAACCCTGAAAAAGAGGACAAAAGGGAAAGTTTAGTAATGTCCTTATAAAATATTAGTGCGAAATTCAAGATAGATGAGCTCATAGAGATCCATACTTGATCACTTATCTCAATTAATTTCTTTCAAGCAGAGCTAGATTGATTCCAGTTTTGATTAAGGATATGGCCTGATTCAAGGTGTTTGATAATTCCTGTTATATAATAGTGTATATCAATGGAAGGATAAGAGGTGTTAGAAAGCAATGAAGGAAGTTGTTCTCTAGGGGCTATGAAACTGCAGCATCATACATGAAGACATGAATGAAGCTCTTGAACATAGAAGAGAGAGAGAGAAAAAGAACACTTTCTCATCGATATTTAGGATAATATATGAATAAATATTGCTGGACAGTCATTTTTAAATGTTCCAATTGATGAATATCCTTACATTTCTAACTTAGTGAAATTGTAGGATTTTATGTCAAGAACATAAAAATCCTTGAAAAAAAAGAGACAGCACTAAAAAACGAACATCAAACATCTACAAACCATATCTCTACTCAACAACTGCAACCAAAACCCAATCCACAAAAGAACACAAATCCTACAAATATTGATATCCCCATCCTCATCAAAGAAGCCATTGAGCATGAACAGAAGCGACCAAATGACATCTTCTTTGGTCTAGAGGTCAATGACAATGCTGACATCACTAACATTCGAAACATCATCAGAGAATATCAAGCATCAACCATCTCCCTTGATGAAATAATTGACACTTCCTATGTCGGTCCTGAGCTTATAAACAAAGACAGCTTGATGACCTCACACCTCTGCAGGGTTTTTTGCAAAAATGAATCAAGCAAATGCAAATTCATCTTCTCAATAAATTCACTCGCAAAGAGCAACAACAACCATAAGAACTTTTGTTCTCGCCCTGATCTAACCTTATAGCAATGTGTACGATCCCGAGAATTACTTTCTGAACTCAAAAGACTACATGAATTAGGTAATACTAATCTATACATTGTTTACCATGCAGATTGTATCAAAAGCAAGAGCCACAACCCATGTCACAATAACCATCACCCAAATATCCAAAGTTAGGAATGCATGCCTGTTACTTCCTCCAGATCCACTACTTTTTATATTAAATGCAAACTACTCAATGCAAGAAGCCTCTCAAATACAATGCATGTATTCCTCATCCTTCTAAGCACAGCCACATTCCACATTATATTTGTCTGTAAAATATGGTTGAATGCATCTTTCCCAGACTTCATTACCACTGTAAGAGAATATCAAGTTTATCGGTCTGATCACGAAATCCGTAGAGGAGGTGGAGTTGCTATATTCTATAAAAAGTCTCTAAATCTAAAAAAGATTCAAATTATACAAGAGCTTGCTCTTCCCAAGACCATCATCTGTAAACTGTCCTTAAACACCTCAATCTTCTTCTTACTTTGCTATCGAGCCCGACTATGATATAATTCATGCAAACAAGCTAACTTTACTACTGACATGGGCTGCCTCTTGCCCACACTCTCTTATTTTTCTTGGTGACCTCAATTTACCTCTTATAAATTGGACACTATGAACCTATTACCACTACAAGCAAGAGGAAAATCTTCTACACACAAAATCCACCCGTGCCTTCTATAACTTTGTAAACACGAAACTTAAAGAGTCAAAATCCATCCCACCCTAAAAGGTTTTAATGGGAAAGACTATAGCGATGAAGCCATTAAGGAAAACCTCTTCAACATGTTTTTCAGCTCAGTCTTTGTAAACAGTAATGGCTCATGCCCCACATTTCCTAATCGTACAGCAACTAACTGCAATGATCTACAAATTGACATTACTGAAGATAACGTAGAAAATCTAATAAGCCACTATAAACCATCCTTATCTGTTGGCCCTAATGGCTTATGTGCATTCTTCTTTGGAAAGCTCTCCACTACCATAGCAAAACCACTAAGCACTATGGTCTTTAGCAATGGTCATCCCTATTTTCAAAAAAGGTGCCCCCTGCTTGATTGAAAACTACAGACCAATCTCATTGTGTTGTATCACATGCAAAGTTATAGAATCAATTATTAATCAACGCATTACCTTCTACCTAGAGTCAAACAACTTAGTCTCCAATAAACAATCTGGTTTCAGAAAAAAATTGTCCTGCAATTTGCAACTTCTACACTGCAAAAACATATGGACTAGACTTCTTGACCAGGGTAAAGCAATAGATGTAATTTACATTGACTTCGGCAAAGCATTTGATTCAGTGGTACATGACAAACTACTATTAAAATTAAATGCTTATGTCATTTCCAGATTCCTTCACAAGTGAATTACTGCCTTCCTGTCAAACGGGCAACAAATAATAAAAATAGGAAATACCCTGTCAACCCTGTACCAGTTATCAGCAGTGTCCACCAAGGGAGTGTTCTAGGACCCATACACTTTACACTCTATATGACCTTTGTGATCAGGGGTGGAATCTGACAGGATTAACTACCAGTTCAGTCATTTACAAGGTTTGGGGATTTACGATGTGCTTCCCTGCATGCTGCCGGCACATGCCTGCAAATCATCATCAACATGATGCATGCAGAAAAGCAGCCTTTCAAAAAGCTCTTTTTTCCTGCTTTTTTAACTGCAGCTGTGCCTCGCACAGCAGCTGAAGTTGAAAAAAATCAGGAAATAAAGGTCAGGTAAGAGCCTGGGTGAATGAGTGGGCAAAAACATCAGCAGACATAGAACCGGTTCTATGTCTGCTGCTCTTCAGAGCTACCGGTTCTACAGAGGTGGACAGAACCAGTAGAAACCCACTCCTGTTTGTGATCACCTTATTAGCAACTGCATCCTCTTCGCTGATGATGTAAAACTATTTAACACCACCATCAATGCTACCGTCCTTCAAAAAGACCTTGATTATGTGTCTGAATGGTCTAACAGTTGGCAACTCCAAATCTCTACCAACAAATGCTCTGTCTTACACATTGGTAAAAAAATCAATATACCAAATACAAGCTAAGCAGATATTACCTTGTTGATAACCCTCACTTTGCCAAGGACCTAACTTCTATTGACCTCACCCCATTCCTAAGAGGTCTGTAAGGGGCGTGCATATGTGCACAATCGTGCCTACTGTCTCTGTCCTATTGTCCTCAATTATTAGTTCCTATTTCTTGTATTTAAACTTATGTTTATTCTTGTTTCTGTTGTATTGTAAGCTTTTGACAAATAAATAAAATAAATAAATAAAATAAATAAATAAAATAAACATGATTTTCTTGAAATTCCATGTCATTTACCTGTAGGCTTCCTTTAATCTTCATACAACAGCTAAATTTTGAATAGGATTCTATATATAGTCACAGAAAAAAATGAACATTGATTAACAGTGTTTATTTGGAGTTTTACACTGCACTTTTTATTTAGAGTTGGGCACACTTTTCTTTCTTCTACATTTGAAACTTTTTCACACAAAAAATCTTGAAATTATTGACAAAAATTTTAGATAATCTTTGCAAAGGTAAAGGCATAAAACATGCTACCCTTGATGTAGCCCCATATGGTCTTAGACATAAGGGCCAAAGCATGCTCTTGAACTTTCATGAAGATCAATTGATAGTGTATTATTTATTGCCTTGAAATGTCTTGCATTGTATTGCATTGGCAGTATTTAGTTTGAACTCATTTGGCTGATATTAGGAAATTGGCTAAACAAATTCAGTGCTCAAATATTTTATTTTCTAATTAATTGCTTATTGATAAGCAATTGCTTATTGATAATATCCACTGACCGGCCAATTGCACCCAGACAGAATTGAGGGGACTGACTCATCATAAGCACAGTGGACCATGGTGTTCACTTATGCTAATGTAAACATCAATTTCCCTACAGGTCTGCATCTGTTAATAATAGGACAACTTTCTGGTTGAGTTTGCTTTTCCACAGCAGGTTTTAGCTTAGCTCAGAACTCTCTTGGTACTATTCATATACCGGGATCAGACAGCAAATTCACAAATAGGGAAGTTTTGTTATTTTTTTCATAACTCTCTGTTATAGTTACTTTTTATAATTGAACATTACTTCACAAATCTCATATGTTACAAATAAAGATATAGCTAATGTCAGGAATGAAAAATAATTTTGTGATGTCTTATATATCTTGGTAATGTATGATTACTCAGCCTTAATTAATTTTATTTCACATTAATGGCAGGGCACATATATATCAGATGTGCCCTTCCTGTAGTGCCCCCAAGATTTTGGCATGATCTGGCACCTACAGAAGCTGCCATCACAATTTTTAATATAATATAATGAAAAGGTAACAAATACACAAGGGAAGTTACCTTAACTGACCATAGACATGATCTACCTTGAAGGGTTGACAAAACTATATTAGACTAGTAAACCAAATGTTAATTCTATTTTTATTATAAGAATTGTGCAAACCTAAATGAACTTCTTTGAGAGAGTGTAAGGCACTTGGAATTTTAAAGTAATTTTAAAATTAATGTCAGTTGTCTTTAACTTACATGTACTTTAGTAGCATAGTCCTGGCTTGCCACCCAAATCCAGGGATGTCTGTTAGCCCAAAATTGTGTACTTCTGATCTGCTGGAAGTTGTTTAAGCTGTAATTTTTACTGCATTTCACAGATTCCAAAATGTTATCAGCTACATTTTTTTAAAAAAACTAATACATAAGCTGGTTCAATTTGACAGGATTTCAACTATTCAGTTCAAAACATTAAGCATCCTTTACACCTACAACATTTTTGCTATTTGAGAGTCAGGTTTGAGAAACTTCAGAAAAATCTTTTGCTATCATCATCATAATTATTTCCCCAGGATGTCTTCAGTCAGTTCCACGTTCGTCCCTTTTTAACACTAGAGTTTTCACTGCAATTCACAGGAAGTCAAACCTTTCTATCTGCTGTTGCTTTATCAGTCCTTAGCTGATGTGGTATAGTTTGGTATGAAAGCATCCCTAATTTAAAGATAATAAAGGAGATCATGTGACTGAGGAATAAGCCAATAGATACAGATAGCAGATCCATCAACATCAAGTTCATGTGTTCTCTGTTGAAAGCATATAATCATTTTGAAGTATCTACACTGTGAGAGCTTACATTTGTTGCGTGTTTCAAAGATGTCAAAAAAACAGAGTGTAATTTTATGTGCCCTGGAGTAATAACTACTTGAGCTTCAGGCCATACAAACATTGCTATTACCAGGGAGTAAAATCTCTGCATAATTAAAAAACATCATCAGTCTTACAGTTCCTGTAGAATGTGGTAACTTCCTTGCCTGAAGGCTGTTCTTGTCTTACTAAGTCTGTTTACCCTGTCCAAGATTAGATTAGTTTAATTATTATGAAAAAGACTGCTCAGATCTTACAACCTAATTATGCAAATGTTTTTAAATGTTCACAAAAGTAATTTATTTATTTTGGAGATAAATGAATCTGTTTTGTCATAAAACAGATTGGAGTCCTGGCAATGTGCAGGCTAGGTTATACACCCTAAGGCTGATTTCTTTTCTTTTCCCATAGATATCTGTGGGATCTTTAGATTGCGACATTTTCTAAAGGCATGAATAATCTGTTAAAAAATAAGAGGGTTTGTTTTGCATGTGTGTCTTTGTTTTACAAAACATCATAATGCCAGAAAGAACTATTGCAGGTTTAATATACAACAACCCTTGTAATGAAAACAGGACATTTCAGCCAGATTCATTTATAAAATGCTAACAGCTAAAACATTCCTAGCAGACCTATTAAGGTGCACCTGTTTTATTAAACTTTGGATCAGATTCCTTTGAAAGAATTATGTTACGCATAATACTGTGAAAAGAATTGTTCTAGAAACAACCCCTTCTTCAAAAGAACGCAGAAACGTCCTTTCAGAAGTTTCTGCAACTGATTCTGTTGCAAGTTATAAATGTAATATCTCTGTGTCATGAATGTAGCAATTATTAATTAAAATGATGAAGTTTTTAATCAGCTACATATCTATTTATAGTGCCTTCAAAATCATTTTTCCAAGATCAAGGGATATCTTCAACAACTCTCACAGGCTAGCTCAAAGAAAAGTGAATTGTCTGAATCTGTATATTTAATGACCTAATACAAAATTGAAAGGACAAAATAACAGGTGATTTTTGGAGTGGAGTGGAATTTTGAAATTAATTTGAAAAGTATATTACTGCTTTTTCTGGCAAGATTATTATATTTTAATGACAAAGACTTTGCTCCTGACATGTTAATTATGAACATCTCTTACCAAGATTGCAACATCTCTTACGAAGACTGCAACAAACTAAGATTTGAAACTTGAAAAAACTGCTGCCAAATACATTAACTAAATCATGACAAATATGGCATTTTCTTTAAAAAGGAGGATAAATAAATTGTCCCTTCCTCAGTTTGGCTTATGGTATGATCATAATTTTAAGTTGTCCAAAATATATAGTTTTAAATTATCCAGTAATCAATTAAAACATCCTTAACAGACAGCTGTTCTATCTTGGCTTGGATACATCCAATGAATAACAGATCATAACCTCTTTCCCTTTGTCTTGGATATTAATGTCAAAGCACAAAACCAATTCATTGACAAAAACATTGTGTTGAAGACAGGGAATGGCCTAAAAGTTTTATACATTTCATTCATGATTAGGTTAAACATGAGATGTTAATATCATATTATATCACTACTAACTACATTTATTACTATTTGTTATATTGGATGTCAGAAACATAAATAGAATTAAGAATAGAGAAAAATAAAATAGCAAACATATCTGGAAAAACAGAAGCCTGCGGTATAGACAAAGACTATATACACTGTTCACAATTTAAGTAATATTCCTATTTTTGCTGTACAAGTTCTCATCAGTATAAATGTTCCATGTTTAGTTCCATCATTAATGTCACAATAATGCATCAAAGCCTTTTATACTCAGTGTTTATTTCCCCATCTCAAATAATGTATTTCATTAGAAATATATTGCTCTAAGAACAATACATACTGTCTTCTTGATTTGTATATAAATTAACTGCTATTTAAATAGGCAGGGCAATGACTCTACATGGAGATTATATCTAGAGTTCTCTGGTGTATTAAATGGAGAATGTGAGCGATGATATTAAGTAGCTGGTATGACATCACCATTATCATGGATATTCAGGAGATTAGAAGCTGATGGCTGTCATTTAAATGAACACATCTCAAGTGCACCTGCTTTATAATTATTTGTTGGAGTAGGATCATTAACATATTCCTTAAGTCACTGTAATTTGCTAGCAATTTGGATCTACATTAATGATGTTATGCACGCACATGCACACACACACACACACACACATAAATGCACAAACATGTACTGTATATGGTATGCATGCACATATATTCATATATGGATAAAATAAAAAAAAAAGCTTTTTAAAATGCATAATACATATTTCAAATTATAAATCACATTCACATACTAAATTACTAACATTAGCAGAACATGTAACAAACATTGCAATTTGTAATTATTTGGCATTTGTTAGGATAATTTATGTAGCTAATGTTCCCATAGTTATAAAGAGAGTTGCAGGTGATTCTTACTTCTCTCCTGCAGTCTTCTTTATTTACAGTATGAAAGTGGAGAGTCCATGAATTGTGTGGCTATCAGGAACTTTTCAAAATTTGCTAGAGAACTATAATGTACAATGTGACAGAAAAGGAAGGTGACAAAATATAGATCACTGATTTTTTTTTTTTTAGATTTGCCTCTCTCTATGTATACCATATCAAAAACATATGGAAGTCCTGAAATGAGCTGCTAGACTAACAGCTCTTAAGAACCTGAATTAGCTTTATTAAAATTGCCTATGGGACAGGCAAATCTCCCTATCAAAACAACATCATTTGTTATAAAATATTCAACAAAGAACTATTGAAAATGCCCACAAATATATATCCATCATGCTGTTCCAGAAGTGGTATTCAGCAGGTTTTGACCAGTTCTGGAGAACCGATAGCATAAATTCAGAGAACCCGCAAATACCACCTCTGACTGGAGATTTTACAGTATTATTCCCTGCCACGCCCACCAAGCCACGCCCACAGAACTGGTAGTAAAAAAATTTGAATCCCACCACTGTGTTGTTCCCTTTAAAAATAAGCAATAATGTAAAAATCTAATAAAAAATATTAAGCCAAAAGAATTAAAATGAATGTTGCTAAATCTAGTTTATTCATATCCCAATACTACTCAATATATTTTCATACATTTCTGTTTATCACATACATATGCTTATTTCATGTATTGCCTTTTGAAGTTTGAGCTTCTCGTCTCCTTTTTTCTGAAGACCTCACCAACTCCATCCAACTGTACTTGTGCCAGCCTTGCACTGCCTTTCAACAGATTCACTCTGCCATCATATGTCAACATTATATGTTTTTGCATTTTGATCCTCATTCATTCTTTCTGTATGACTAAGCCATCCTTATTTCATACTGATTAATCACATTTTTACTAAATCTTATTCATTCAGCATCAATATTCTATTAAATTCTAATAGAATTTAAGAACAATTTGGAAAGTAAAAAGTAATAAGTAAATTAACTATTTGAAAATAAGTTTTAAAAAAAATAGCAGTTGTATTAAAGAGCAGACATAAGAAGGTTCCTGGGGAATTTGGCATAGTTGATGTTAAAAAATAATGATCATGCTGATTTGGATGCTATCTACAAATTTAAATAAAGTTGTAATATAAGATGAAATAATTATGTAAGAAGTGCAGAAGTGTAGAATTATATTATTTAGGTTTAAACATGTACTTCTCAGTTTTTTAGGCAAAAAATAAAAGCATAAACATATTAAAGACTAAAATTAAGAGGTAGATTTAATTAATACATTTTGAGTTAAGTACTGTCACATCAAAAATATGATTATCTACTTAGAGAAATAGTTGTAGTTTTTATATGTTTTAATGAGAAAGGCACACCTAGACCTTGTTTAAGGAAGAATTTACAGGCCCAGTATTAACTAATTCACAAAGACACTTTTTTCCTGAAATGTGTTACTTGAAACAAAAATGAAATTCAGGTAAATGAAGTCTTCTTTAAGTGGGCTCCTGAATACTTTATAGATACATTCCTTAGCTGCAGATTTAAGGGCTTCAAAATGAGTAGAAAATATGTAATAAATGAATTGTTGCTCCAGCAACTCTTTGGGATAGATATTTCAAGTCTAAGTAATCTTCCATACAATTCAACACTTTAGGCTTAGAGAACCATTGGCAGTGGCAGGTCAAATTAGAACCATGGAGAAGATTCCCTAATCCAAGGGCTATTGGTCATTCTTGGAACAGTTACTATCTTTCAGTTTAGTCTCCCTGACAGATTGAATGCAACACAGATATCTGTGGAAGAAATATGGATTTATAGGTAATAATAAGAAAAGGAATTTGAACAGCAAGCGGAAGGTAAATTGAAATCCTGTAACTGGTATTCTCACTCATTCTTTTTTCATCACATTTAATTATCTTTTTTCCTTCTAATATAATTTGCTTAAAAAATTATGCATTTAAGAAGGTTTATTCCAGTTGAAGGTACAATTTAAGTCAGAGAAAGAGTGGAAAGTAACAATATTGTCAATAATATGGCTGATTTCATTTTCAAATCAACATTATCACATCATTACTGATTTGTTAGCTTTATGGAACAATTATTCAGTTGGTTTATTTCAATTTCCAATTATTTTACATTCCACAATTCACGAAGAACACATTCTTGTTAACTTTCTTTAATTGGAAAGAAAATTTAATTGGTTTTGTTCATAATACTTTCTTTTAATCATAAAGGAAAAATACTTGGCCTGAAATGGTTAAAGATCATGTTTCATTATGAATGATAGCATCCATTAACACCAGTATTCCAGACTATAGCTGAAATAATACTCAAATATATTATAAATAGATCTACAAATGTACTAAGTCAAATGTACTGTCACTCTGTACTAAGATCAAAATACATTTCTTAAGTTTTTCTGTGATTGAAATCTGAATCTATCTTTAAAAAGTATGTATGTTTGATGAGTGGTTTATCTTATGCCACAATAAATATTTTTTTATTTTTATAAGCTAAATAATTATGCATAATACTATTTCTTACTAAAGTTTATGATGATTTATTATTTTTCTGTAACAAAGCTTAGCTATTTTGATATGAACCACTAGATGGCAATAAATATAACCAGAACATCAGAAACTTTAATAAGAGTTCAGCGTTTTAAATTATAATCACTACCAATGTTCAACCTCCTACATAGCTCATCTCTCACCAGTGAAAGATATAAGAGTCAGACCACCTTCCAGCCTCCTCAAAGGATGGTTTGCATTTCTAAAGAACACTTTCAGTCTCCTAATGATGTTTTACCAAGAGCCATGAAGTTTTGTTGTGACTGATCCCATACTGCAACTGGTTAGCTACCTGAATGTTGTTAAACAGAAATCTGTCATGATTTTATTGATAATAAATTTGCACATTTCATTGCCATGATGAAAGGATACAGACAACTATCACATGTTTAAAATTTACAAAACGCTTCAGAAGTTTCCCTCCTTCCCTCCTTCCCTTCCCTCTTCCAAAGACCCTTCCTCACATAGATTGATGCAACTGGGAGAGTGATGTGTACAAAAATTTAGCTCATCACATAGTTTTAATCCTCTAGAAGAAGCAGAGATTTTATAGAAAAGTTTGTTTTGAGCATGCTATGTTTTAAAAGTACTTTCTGTCTTAGTTTACACATCACAGAGAACCTTAGCGCCAACTGTTCTGTTCACATTCACTTTGTGCCCGTTACTAATATAACACTGTGAAGTTTTGAAAGGGATACTTCAAATTGAAGAAAATTCAGTGGCTACTTCACTTGAAACTGGATATTTGAACTGAATCTTCCAATCACTTTGAAACCTCTAATCAAGTGGCTTTGAATTACTGCAGAGAAATTTCATAGGTAATATGAACTTCAGCTGGACTTTGCAGAACCTAAAATAACAATAGCAATAGTATCTAGACTTATATATCGTTTCATAGTGCTTTACAGCCCATTTGAAGTGGTTTAAGGAGTCAGCATATTGGCCCCAACAGTCTGGATCCTCATTTTACTGACCTTGGAAGGATGGAAGGCTGAGTCAACCTTGAGTCAGTGAGAATCAAACTTCTGGTGATCAGTAGAATTAGCCTGCGATACTGCATTGTAACCACTCCGTCACAATGGCTCTTAGCATCATAGCTTTCCTTATCTACCCAGACAAAGTTAAAAAGTGATTGAGTTGGACTATGATACAGATATAGTTTGATGATAACCCCTGTCATTTTCAAAGGATTTGATTTATTTGAATTTCCACATGAAAAGTTTGTCCCAGGTTTGCACCCGGGACAATTTTCATAAATAAGAACCTGGGTATGATCAGATGTTATACACTGTGGGAGATAGTATCAATTGTAATATAATTATTCATGATTTTACTTCTAATTTGAAAAGGCCCAGTCTCACAGAAACCTTCGGTACCTTTTAGAACACAACTGCATTGACTGCTGCTTGCAAGTTAATTGTTGCCACTTATGCTACAGTGTAGTGGAAAATGCATCTTCTAATGCAAATAGTATTGTACTTCTTTGCAAAAGTAGAAAAAAATAATCTTTGAATGAAAATATTTCATTTTCTCTATTCAACAAATTTAGAGTAATTTTCAAACTTTTCTATGTACCAGAGGTGGTATTCAGTAGGTTCTGATCAGTTCTGGAGAACCGGTAGCGGAAATTTTGAGTAGTTCAGAGAACCGGCAAATACCACCTTTGACTGTCCCCGCCCCTACCTATTCTCTGGCTTCCGAGTCCCGCTAAATGGCAGGATCTTCTTTGTTTGCTCTGCACAGGAGAATGGAGCTGGAAAGCAGATTAGTGAGGTGGGGAGGGAATGGGATTTTGCAGTAACCTTCCCCCAGGAGTGGGGAGAGAATGGGGATTTTATAGTGTTTTTCACTGCCACACCCACTAAGCCACACCCACCAAGCCATGCCATGTCCACCAAGCCACATGCACAGAACCAGTAGTAAAACAATTTGAATCCCACTACTGTTATGTACCAATATCACCTGGGGAGAGGGAAGAAGTAGTATGCAATCAGTGCTTGCACTAGGGACATACAGGTGAGCCTAAATACACAGTCAATATTAATGTACTAAACACAAGCATATTATTCTGTTCTATTAATTTTTATAAATTAATTTTAAATATTCTGCCATGAGGCTTCTTTCACTCATTCCAAAATCTCTCCTTTGTTGCCTACACTATCTGGTTTGAAATGGCCCATGGAAGGAGCTCCTTCAGAATGTCTTTCTTTCAGACTTAATGGAAGCGTGCAAAGTAAGGAAAGGTGGAACTCCTGGTGAGATGATTGCATAAGACAAGACATTTTTACCTAGCCCTTTACTATCTCATCATTAAGTTCATGTAAGAACATCTTATTCCTTCTCTGAGAATCTCCATCAAATTCTCTTTTCCTAAAAAAAAAAACATTCTAAAGTAAAAAAATTCTTTCATCAATTTGAATGACACCTGGTAGTTTTTCAAAAATTCAGGCAATTTTTTTCTGCATATCACTGTCCAAGTCATGTGACACCACTCTATGGAACAGAGAGAAGAAATGACTGATGAGGTAGTCCTTGATAACAATAGACATGTGATGTTCTTTTCACATATATCTAAGAGCGATCCAGGAAAATACCAAAGAAGCATTTTTGCACTACAGTTTAACCGGTATGTGGAATATGACACACAGAGAGAAAGGGATTAGGAAAACCTCATAAAGGAGATAATACATTATCCCAATAAGATTGCTGCATTTATTTTATTTAATATGTTATCGTGCTGAAATCTAAACATGTGAAATGAACAATAGGGAGCTTCATTCTCCCCCCTCGACTCAGATATCATTTTTATTCCCATTATTCCCCATCCCCACACTTTCCCCCTCCCATTTAAACCTTTTTCTGGATTAACAAAAATAAGAACCAATCTGGAAGGAAGATAAAATTACCCATTTTGGAAAAACCTGAGTGCCTCCAAATGGTCAGTGAAAGCGCACCTAACAGCATTAAGGCAAGCATTTTGCTAACCAGTTACCACCTACTGTGCTTATTACATAGAGTACAAATAGGGGAGATAGTGTAGGATGATTGTACAACTTTCTGACTTATATAAATCTAGTACTGAAGAAAAAAACCTTATTTTTCTGGCATATGAGCTCTTTGCAAATTATTGGCATCACTAGAAACCCTTTTAAAGTTCTCCAGCTTCCAAGCCCACAGATTTTATATATGTGTGTGTCCTAATTTCCATATTAACCTTGGAAAATATTTTAAAATAAAATTACCTCCCTAAAGTTTCTTAACACATACAACAGTCCCTTCAATAACCAGGATAATTTTGGACATTTTCTAGCTTGTATTTTTTTTTTAAATTTTATTATTTGTGAAATGCCCAAATCAGTTGGAGTCAGGTTGGTCTAAACTAAGATAAACAAACAAGCAAATGGAAATTCTAGATTGCCACTCTAAAGATTCTATTCTCCAATTCAAAAACTATAAATAAATTTACTAAACTTTATTGTGATGGTTGTCAGGTTTCAGCCCTATCTAAATTTGAAACCAGGGTTCTCCAAGGAAGAGGAAGGAAAGAAATTTATGGAACTCTTCAGTCACCCAGTTGAAGAAAATTATTACCTAAGTTTCATTTCTCAAGAAAATATCCCAGAATTTTCACATTTAGGAAGGCAAATAACCCAAAATCTTTCCACAGTATACTACTGCTTGTGTTACTGCCAGCCATATTATCTTTCAGTCTATCTACCTACCCATACATCAATCTCTGCTTATTGCTCCCTCTTTTCATAGAAGATCTATGAAGTACTAAAGAAAACTGAAACAAATAAGCCTTTGTGGATTGTACCTGCATGTCAAAGATTGCATATCAAAAAGGTTTTGCAGATTTGGGATGGTCGTGATGGATTGATAGGAGACTGTGGAGTCTTCGGGGTTTCCAAGTTAAAAGACCAGATAAAAGAACAAAGATCTAAGATACTGTACCTGACTCTATGGTTTCTTCCCCAAACCCCAAAAACTTTAACCTTAGACTGTCTGCTATTGACCTCACCCCTTTCCTAAGAGGTCTGTAGGGGGCGTGCATAAGCGCACCCACGTACCTACCGTCCCTGTCCTATTGTTTCTTTTATTTTTCTTATATGTACCCATTTCATGTATTCATAACTATGTATATACTTATACCTATTCTCTTGTAAGCGATTGACAAATCAAAATAAATACAATAAATACAATAAAATAAAATATGGATAGTGTGGATCATCTCTGCTTTCAGGACTCTGGGCAATCATCAAGTGAAGAGCACATGAAAATGTTTGACATGGGTCAATTGACATTCATTTAGCTGCAAGGCAAAGTAGCCAGTCCAGTGAGTGAAGTAATGTATAAAAGTACTAAAATAAAAAAGCAGGGATACTTTTTCCTGCAAGTTCTACAATTACAGTATATTATAATGGATTAATGTTCTCTTTTTAAATACTTCCTTGGTTGTAAGCTACTTACAAGCATTTGATAAAGCCATGTTTAAATGTGATAAAAACGATTTGCAAGTATGAGGAACTATTAGCGTGTTCCTCCAACAATACGACCTCCCCCAAGAGGAAGACCCAGCATGTTTTCTAGGCATAAAATGAAATTAAGCCCCTCCCCCCAAATTTAGGCCTATTTTAAAACATGCAAAATGGGCAGAAGGGTGGGGGGACTTGCCATTAAGAGCGCCTCACGGGCAGCAATTCCTCGCCACCAGCTGCTCCTAATGGGCGATCATGGCAGAGCACGGAGAGCTCCCTACTCCTGCCAAGCACCTTTGCAGCAGACCCAAGACCTTCAGCGCCCGCCGTTGTTGATTTCCCTTCTGCCCATGCTGCCGTTGCGTTTGGAGCTGCCACTTCCACGTTTGGAGCGCTGCTGCTGTTTGGAGCACTGCTGCTATTTGGAGCTGCCACTTCCACATTTGGACCTGCCGCCACGCTTGGAGCTGCTACTTCCGTGTTTGGAACCCCACTGCTGCTTGGAGCACTGCTGCTGTTTGGAGTTGCCATGTCCGCATTTGGAGCTACCGCCATGTTTGGAGCACCACCACCATTTGGAGCGCCGCCACCATTCCAAACACGGCAGAAGCTCCAAACATGGAAGTGGCAGCTCCAAACATGATGGTGGTGCTCCAAATGGTGGTGGCACTCCAAATGGCAGCAGCACTCCAATCACGGAAGCGGCAGCTCCAAATGTGGTGGTGGAATGGGCAGAAGGGAAAGCAACAGCAGTGGGTGCCAAAGGTCTTGGGTCTGCAGCAAAGGTGTTTGGTGGGAGTAGGGAGCTCTCTGCGCTTGATCACCCGTTAGGAGTGGCTGGTGGCAAAGCTGCCCATGGGGCGCTCTAGATGAGGATGCAAGGGGGGGAATTAAGTCACCCCCCAAAATCCATTTTTTCGGGGCTTAAAAAAAATATAAGATTCAGCCTTATTTTATGAGAAACACGGTAGAATATAAATTAATATTTTAGGGATACATTCAGAAAAACTGAATCAACATAATCTTGTTAGATGCAGAAAAAAATCAAATATGATGCAGTTTACATTTTAGGAAAAATAAATAGCAGTTTTTTGTGGGAAAAAAATTGCTGGGATTAATGTTTTACCTTATCAGTCCTCATTATAATGCAGTCCATAGATGCCTATTTATTATGGTCAGTGAATACGTCATTTTAATTATTTCAAAGCAAATGCATTTTGCAAGTATTTGATTCCAATTTTAGGCAAGAAAAATTATAACATTATTTGATATAACATAATCTTCAAACATGAATAGCCTGCGGTTAAAAAGAATGATATGTTTGCTTCTTATTTGCTATTTTGTCTCTGAAGATGACAATTTAACAACGTATCTAAATGTATTCCAAGTTACATGAAGATTTTTCTCTTTAACATTCCCACAGTATAATACTGTTGTGAAAGTTGCCTGCATGCCAATGTAGACTGCAGGCTCAGATGCACAATACATATCTCTTTGTCACATACATATCCAATCCCACCTCCTACTTATTAAAAAAAAGGTTTAGTTCTTTTAAAACAACTCTCAAAAGCTCAGGAAAAGAGGCTGCTAGAAAGCAAACGCAAGGGAAAGTGATATCCCAACAATCTCTTATTAAGGTATTGCAATCTTCAAGAAGATGGAAAAGTCCACTTAATTGAAGTGAAAGAGCATTTGCTCTTGTATTTCTGTAGAACTGAATAACCAGAAATTTGCCTAGGTTTTAGATTTTTGTTTTCTTTTTTCATTTCTTTGGGCTCATTGATATATTGTGTATTTAATATCAGATTTCAAGTATACTTCAGGCTGTTTATGAAGTGCCGTTTAAAGATCTCTTTCAAAATTTTTGACTTGTAGTAATAATTTGAAATCACAATATTTTCAGGTGTTCTAGTAGAATCTTTTGTTTTTATCATATAAGTGTTTCTTTATGATCTATCTACCCTAATATACAATCTTTTGGATTTTTTTTTTTTTTGTACTAATTTGCCAACTTCTTGATGAAAGTTCTGTAATGTATTTGGTTCCATAACGAATCTATTCACATAAAAAATTTTAAAGAGTTGGTTTTTTAACATTTTTTTAAAAAAAGTTTTGTTTATCTCCTGTGAGATTGGATAGTATTCTAGAGGTGTCAAGAAAAGTTGAATCATCTAATTACTACTTTCAACACTATAGAGCAAGGTGTCGGCATTGTTGAAAGTATTTCAAATTTTGCATTTGAATTTTAATCACCAGAAAAACAATTCATAATATCAGAGTCCTATATGTCCCACTCTTAAGAATTTGGATAGATATTAGGTAAAGTGTTCCCTAGAAAAGTGATGGCCACTTACAACATTCTTTAATGTAAGATGAGATTGTTCAACTGGGACTCATATACATGCAAAAAAATGAGTAACTTACTATGTCAGCAAGTGTGATAAACAGCTAAGCTGTACATAAAATTTTTAGTATGATATACATTATATCTGCTCTGTAGTTTTATTTATTTCCTAATCATGTTTTGTACTAATTGTATGAATGACTCTATGTGTGCAGATGGCTTCATTGCACCTCCATTTTTAATGATACCTGTCTTTTCTACTATTATGAGATTGCTTGTTTGTATGAAATTATAAGTTTAAAATTCAAACTTGTTTATGACTCTGTTTGGCCCTTGTCAATGAAGATAGATAAATTCAAGATGTTGGTACTGATGTAGAAGATTATCATGCCTCCAGAAATTATTTCATGCAAGTAAACACTGTACATGAAGGAGATTTCCCAGATTCTTCTGTGACATATTTTATTCAATGACCTCAGCTTGTATAGTAATGAGAAAATATACCACTCATATTGAGTGTCATCCCAATTGTTTACTTTTATCACAAGGTCTAAAACTAGGAAATTTCTTTTTTTTAGCACTGATTGTCTAAGTAGCTGAGAATGAAGGAAGTTATACTCCAAGATCCCTCTAGGCACTCAGTTTGGGAAGACTGCTAAGGTTTCAGATTTTGTTTATTGAGCCATTTATAAACTGATAGCTGTATGTTACACTGAAGGATTCTGAAAGGTTGGATATTTTAATTTAAAAATAATAATAATATTTTTCTATCTCATAGTGCACAGCTGCCACTCCTGCTTCTTCCTCTTCATTCTGATCCTGTTCATTGAAAAGTGAAGATTGTGCATTTTTATTTTCACTACAGTACATGTAATCCAGTGGTGGGATTCAAAAATTTTTACTACCGGTTCTGTGAGCATGGCTTGATGTGCATGGCAGGGGGAGAAGGTTATTGCAAAATCCCATTCCTTCTCCACTCCACTAACCTGCTTTCCAGTTCCATTTTCCTGTGCAGGGCAACAAAAGAAGACCCAGCCGATCAGCTAGGACTTGGGAGGTAGAGAATAGATGGGGGCAAGGCCAGTCAGAGGTGATATTCCTAACTACTCAAAATTTCTGCTACCAGTTCTCTCAACTACTCAAAATTTCCACTACCGGTTCTCTAGAACTGGTCAGAACCTGCTGAATACCACCTCTGATAATCATTGCCATCTTAACTGGGACTTCAATGTAGCCAAATAAATGGAATGATAGGACTTTAGAAATTTGCAGGCATTCTATTTTGGTTACATCAATAAGAGATCTGGGTCCCAAAAGAAAACGTCAAAATTATTGATGATGTGCATATTTGCTTTGAATTTCTCCGAGTCTGCTTTCACATTAGTATTTCTGGTTTGTATCAGATGAGAAAGAGACAGAAAATTCTGCAAAATGAGCTTAATTGAATTAAGCTACAAATTAATATCAACCACTCAACTATATAGTTGTTTTGCCAGGCTATAGGCCAAATTAAAATACAACGATTGGGAGAAATCAACTTTCTGATTTTTGTACATTATTTCAGGCACATATCTTTATGTCCAATAGGTAAAAGTAACTGAGGCAATTTAAATATGCTCTGATCACACGAATGCATGCCCAAGCAATGCTGGCCTCTTTGTTGAAACCCATTCTTTCGGAAAATCGTTTTCTTTACCCATTGGACAACAAGAATGCATTGTCAAGAAATTTTATAGCAATAATTATAAAAGATGTCCATTTGAACCCATTGAGGTCTCACTGATTTTATCACACCCAGCAGACCTCCCGGCAGGAGGACACTATATTTATGTTAGCAATATATGCGAGAATTGAGATCATAAAATTAAATGACCACATAGAACTGTCATTTGGGTGATGAGCGCCTACATATGTGCAGGCCGGTTTGTTTTGCAGCCAAGTATATACTAAATGGTCCACTCTTAGTGAATGTTCTTAATCACACATTTCTTCACTGTTCCTGCAATATTACACTTGAAGGACTGGTAAGCAGTTTGCTGTAAAATGGTAAATGGCTACTGGCAGGACACGGCTGATCGAAGATCTCACTAAAATAGAAGTACAGTACATCTTGTATGCAATTGTTTTATGAGAAACATTATGGTTACTAGAATAACATTTCACCATTACCAACTGCTGAGAGAAAAGTCATTAAGATATTTGGCAAGCTCGTGTAATTTTTCAAGAGAGCTACACTATAAGACCTCAGAATAGCTTTTGCTGAAGGTAGAGGGCTGGGAGAGGGAGGGAGAGAGGGAGGGAGGGAGAGAGAGAGAGAGAGAGAGCCTAGCTGTCTCAATGAAACAACTTAAGTCTTCTGTGTCATATTATTCACAGGGGTTTATTTTCACATTCCAATGAGAGAAAGTTATTGCTTCTGTAGAGTGAACAATTGAGCCTTAACCCTTATTATAACAGTGCAATTTCTGAGCAGCAAAGATCAATCTTATAGCAATCTTTCCATTAAAAAATCCCACTTTTATAAGGCATTTTTATAGTCACTGAGATACTTTTTATGCTTGATTTCTAAATTGCAGCTTTAAAACAAAAGGGACCTTTTGAAAAAAAAGGAGGCAGTGAGACATTTAAGTACACTTCAGTGATTCAGAAGCAAGCAAATTCAAAATAATAATCCAAGTAAACACTTGTGATTCATTTCTTTTCTTTATCATTTGTTGATTCTGAGAAACACAAGAGATGGAAAAGTATTTGAGCGGCAAGGAAATTATCGGTTCTTTTTTCAACTCTGTCAAAAAAAAAAAGCATTGGACAAATTCAGTTTTCATTTCTTGCATGCATGACAATTTGCTTTGTAATCCTGATATTATTTAATATCCCATTAACATATTACAGTATAAACCAGACCTGTCAGCATATGTCATCCAACTCCTGCTGTTTCAGTAAATAGGGTTTTTTTTTTCCACCTTCACAGGATCAGACTCTGATGAAGTGACAGGGCATTGTAGCTTCTAGGTACAAACAGTAATCCTCTGGAAAACAAGTTGCTGTGAATCACTTACTCAAATCCATTTCTCTATAACAAGTGCAGTAATGACCTATTACAATAATATCATGAGGTTTAAAAAATGCAAAATAATGAGGCCCAATGCAACCTATATCTTCCTATCATCAACATTGCCAGAGGCAACAATGATTTCCGGTTAACTGTATGACAGAAGGTTTCATAGAGGCATTGTAAAATGAGATGATCCAGGTACTAAGTAAGATATTTCATTTTGGTTTCATGTGTCAAATCAGGAAAAAGAAGTTATAAACTTAATGGGCTAACAGTAAAATTCCTATTTCCTCCCAATTTAAGAAATGTCTAGTGTTTGCCATCTAAAATAATCTACCTCTTTTCACAGCTACAGAATAGTAAATTCAAATCTATATCCATAGAAAATAATAGTTTTCCTGAAAACATAAAATAATACGATCAGTCATAATGAAAAAGTGGTTATAAACTTAATTTTAAGTGATTATAAATTAATTTTAAGAAAGCCTGGTAAGAATAGCAATCAGGCTTTCATAAAATTAAGTTTTTAATGTTTTCAATATAATTTTGTGCAGATTCAACTATACATTTTTGGACAGATCTGCTATTATTATTTTTGCTTTGAAGCTGAGTGACATTATGTTTAATTTTTCCATCTTGGTGGCATATAGGAACCCCAAACATGTAAACAAGTTTGTGTTTGAAAAACACATCAGATGATACTCTGATGGTCAAACAAATGATTGCAAGAGATCCATTACTGAATGTTCTGATGTTTCATAAAGTTTCCTTCTAACTGATCCTGGTGCTGACTTTATCTTTTGTATTTTTTTTACATTCTCATTCAAGTCTGATGAAAAAAAAATGTGTTCATAAGCAGTTTTCATACTCTGTTAATTTAAAGATGGCAGAGTCTTCAGTCAGAAATCCATCTTCCCTTATACAACTATCATTTCTCTAGCAGACTGAAACCTCTCTGCTTTCTCATGTTTCAATTAAGGGAAACCATTTTAACATTTTTTTTTTGTGGAAATAATTTCCTTTCTTTTCTTTTCCTTTCCTTTTCTTCCCCTTTCTTTGCGCCAGATCCCTTATGGAAAATTGCCAAAATGTTTTACTTGACAAGTAAAGTACATACATACTAACACTTTGCAAAATTACAATGTAAATGGCTGTGAGAAAAAAAACTGCTCAGAAATGATCTCTTAGTTGTGAAACACAATCCCTCAAACCCCTCCCA
Source organism: Pseudonaja textilis (assembly GCF_900518735.1). The sequence continues at coordinate 18,193,759 of NW_020769324.1, forward strand.
CCCACCCACCCACCCCCAAAACCCTTGAATTCAAGTTTTTGAATTCAACGGATGTTCTTCTGGAACCAGGAAAATATCTATTTTTCCCCAGACAATTAAAATTATACCATGGGTTTATATTAATATTTTTAGCTGGGTGGAATTCATATTAGCTGTATCCTAAATTCAAGTTGCCATCGTTGTCAGTGACAAATAGTAGTAAGGGCCATACAATGATTTCCTTAAAGATTTAGTTACAATTGTCAAACTTGTATTGAATCACATGTGATGCAAGCTGTGTTACAGTCATGCACAATAGAGGTGATATAAACACAGCACATTACAGTTGCTATTTTGTCAACTTAAACTAAAGTATATATACAGTCAGAGTGGATATAAACATTTATCTATTTTGATAACTAAACTAAATTAACTATGCTAAATTAAAAATTAAATTAATTTAACTATGCTAAATTAAAGATTGAGACAGAATATAAATGAATACTCTGCTTCGTTCATCAAGAAAGTCCCATTAATAAATATATAAAGTCAGCTGAATTAATAGTATGCTTGAGACATAGTGAAAACTGTGACCTATGCAAAAATTAATTAATAACAACAGTAATAATGAGGAGGAGGGGTAAGGGGAGTTTTTCATGCTGAGGTATGTCTATGTGGAGGAAAATTCTATTAAAAATTTAACTATGAACAAACTCTTAGTGTTTCTGTAAGATAAGAAACCAGTTTACTTCCAGATATGAATTCGATATTCAGATTTGCTTATTTGCCAGATATTTGGTGTCTTTATTATCATAATGCTTACATACAAGGAAGAAATGCAATATTTTTTTCAACAACAGATAAAATGAAATGGCAAAAATTAAATTTAGGGGCTTGGAACAACAATATTTCTAGAGATTGTTTTTTTCCAAATTTAACAATTATCAATGAAGTCTGAAGGCTTGCTAAAACTGCTTTAAAATCTCTTCTTCAATTCCAAACAATGTAATTTATGAACTTACTGGAGCCACTTTAAATATACATTATCCCCTACAAGTAGATTGTCATCAACCTAGATTAGATAAATTAAGAAACCAGAAGCAATCTCACTTGTCACATTAAAATATTAATTCAATGTTATTTTATTAAAATATTCCATTGCATTAAATTATTAAAGTTATTAATTATTAAATTTTACAGTGTTCAGTCAAAAAGTGCATATAGGCGTCTAATATGAGGAGTCACTATTTCCCACAGTACTGCATATTTTGTTTAGTTACAAATACAAAACAATAAAAAGTTACAACTGTAATAGTGTTTCTGTATATTAGCAATTATTTTTGCCTATATTACTCTTGTTCTAATTATATTTGTTGAAGTGTAATTTTAAGTTTGATGAAGCTAATAATTAATTACATTTTGTATGCAATTTTTTAAAATATGTCGCTTTTCTAATAATTCATTTTTATTGTAAGGTTAAATTTTAAAAATTCCTAACCCTCCACTCCAGCAATGAGAAACACTGATTTAGAATATATTCAGACTTCTAACAATATCTTATCAATTTAATATAATAATTATTTGTTTTGATTTCTTTGATATATACCTGATGCAATCAAACTAACTGTTTATGGTATATATTTTTAAAAGAACAATAAAATCTACAACTGAAACAGAGAATTAAGAAATCAATACACTATGGTATAATAAAATAAAATATCCATTGTAAACAAATGAAATAAAAGACATAAAAAGGTCCACAAAGCCAGCTCAGTGATTTGGAAGATAAAAACAATATAAAATATTATCATCTATTTTGCTATGGTATGAATCACATCCAAGAATAATTGATGTCTCCTTGAAGTTTTAAGGATTAATAGTAGAGGTCAATTGGGATGCAAAGTCAGTTAACAGCTTTAACTGAAATGTTGCCAAGCAACAATATGTCCATTATAATTTGTTCTTAGTCTAGTTCACAAGTATAAAATTATTAAAGTATTCAATGTACAGAATGCTGATGTTATTCTTTATAAAATCTGATGTATTTTTCAACTAAGCTGCAGAATTCTTTGCAAATTTCTGTACTACAGCAGTCTTTTCATATGTTTTAATATGGTTCCATAGGTTTTAATATGGACCCTCTACTCAATAAAATTGAAGACTGACTTTATTTGCTGCCAATATTAATTGTACTTGTACAAGAACTGCAGATGTTTTGCTGGAGTCTCATTGCATATGTGGAATTTTCCAAGCTCTTCCCAAAGTACTATATTTCTTCTTTATACTTAACAGATATTTTTCTTAGTCAATCACATATAATAAATATTAAATGATCAATACTCAAATATTGAACACATTTATATATGCATTCAACTATTGTAGGTTATTTCTTATTCAAAATACAGATGTGATACTTTCTTTGACTAACTTAATAAATGCACATATAGTGGCAAATAGATAATTTGTTCTTAATAATGAGTGGCTACTTGAAGAGCAACAGTTATGAGCAAATTGAACAAAATACCCTGAAATAAAAAGCTATTTTCCATGGTTTCTTTTTTTTAAGAAAAAAATAAAAATCAAGTCTGCTAGGTTTACAAAATCACCAGAAACCTAAATGATAAAAAGACAGGATATAGGGCCATATATGAAATGGCATATGTGTTTTGTCTCAAGCTCAGAAAAGAAGAGCTAATTCAAAAAACTCCTTCAGAATATTATGAGTTGGTAGCATTTCAAAATAACAAATTTGAAGTAGCTCACATATTCTGTTCACTGGAATAATCCACTGAATATCTGAGCATTCCAACCGTGTAAAATAATAGGAACATGAAAGAAATCACTGTCCAGCTAAAGCCCAAATAGGTATTGGGAAGCCTATATCAGTTCCTATCAGCCAGCCAAATTGCAGAAATTGAAAAAATGAGGGTGAAGTAAAAACTAGAGATAGAAACTTCAATAATTGAGCTATGCTGTAGATAGATGAAAATGCATCAAGGACTCCACTGCTCTGATAGATGAAAATACAATTGATCTGTAAACTTTAGCAATGAAAGTCAAGGAATATAGTAAAAACATGAGATTAAGATTAACTGTAAAGAAGACCAATGTCATACAACATACAGCAACCAGCCTTACAATCTACAATGAAGATGTTGAAATGGTGGATAGCTTTGTCTTTTTAAGATCAACTACAGCATCAACATTAAAGAAAAAGTAGGCAGGAAATGTAGAAGGGTGCTAATGAAAGCCACGGAAAACATATTTTTTCCAAAGTTTTTTATTTTTTAATTATCTAAATAAATCTTTGAGAAAATAGTGTGATTCCAGGTGTTTTACATTTTAAATCCATTGTATCTGTATTAACAAATACATCATTATCTATTACCAAATTTTCTTCTTTATATTCTCATACATTACTTTATATCAGTCTCTTTATTTTAATCAATCTCTATCTTCCTTGGTCATATATTCTTATATTCAGAATATTTACTATTGAATCAATCCATGTCAATTCATTATTCATTAGAGCTTTCTAACATCACATCATTGTCTATTACCAAATTTTCTTCTTTATATTTTCATAGATTAATTTTATTATTTAAATCAATTTCTATCTTCCTTGATCTTATATTTTTATATTCAATGAATTACAGTTTGGTATAGTCATGTCAATTCATTAATCATTCAAAATTTCATCTTAAGTTGTATTATCCCCTTTCCACTGTTGCATTTGTCACTGTTGCATGTATTTTTATTTTCTAAATGTTCCCTTCCTTTTAATTCCTCATTTTTACACAAATATATTTTCCATCTTATATTTTTAGCCAAAAATATTAAACTTTTAATAATGTATCCTCACTACCTTATACATATGAATGACGAAATATATAATTCATTAGAAATATTATCCTATGCTATATAATTATATCTATCAGACTCCACTTAACCTTCCCTTTCCCACCTTAGTATTAGTCACTTATATCTTCCATAAGCATTTATCTATCTTACTTAATGGACCTATTTTAAAGTCCCATTTTCATAACTATTCCATTTTAATTAATCCTTCTTATTTTACTACTAAGGTACCTCTTCATGTGGATTATCTCTCTTTTCCATTGCTAACCATCATCTCTAAGTCTCTTTTCTGTCTTAGTTTGTCGTTTTTTGGCTTTTTCTCTTAATCCTTCCTCCATTTTCTGCTATTTTTTCTCCCAATTCTCAATATTTGTCCCCACCCTCTTCTGATCTCCTTTTTATAATTTCCTAAACATTACATTTATCAGCAATCCAATTTTAACACCCACCCCTCTTTATTTCATCAATCATTAATATCTCAAATTCAATTTCTTTTTTTTCTTTTGTATTATTTGTTGTTCCTCTTGTTCCATTTCACTGGTTTCTCTTTTTTCTAGCTCCACCCCTTCTTTGTTCTTTCTACTACTACTACTACTACTACTACTACTACTACTACTACCGTCGCCATTTCTGAATTAATCTCTATATTCTGTATTTTAGTGCATAAGTCCAAAGCTCTGTTCCGTATCTCTCATAACTCAAAAATCCATCTTTATTTCTTTGCATATATCACTCATCTTTATATTACTTCTTATTCCAATTGTCCAATATCCAGTAGATTTTATTTTATTTAAACCAGCGTCTTTTTAACTTTTGATATCAATGTCCTCCAATCTTTATTTCCCAATATTAATCAATCAAAGTCACCAATAATTCCAGGGGTAATGTCCTCTAATATTCCTTGCTATTTAGATTTAATATATTTCAGCTTCCAGAGATCTTAATCTTCCTTTTATTCCTTTTCAGAGTAAATTATTAGCTTGAAGGGATCTGCAGGATTTTTCTGTCATCAATGGTGGCACTTTTAATCCAGTTTCACAGCCACCCTTTTTCTGTTTCTTTCAAAAATAAAATGCTATTCTCTTTTAAAACAATTATTAATAGCATTTAAAATAATGCCTTCCCATGCCAAATCCAGTCTGATCACCAAATCCAAAATAATGTTCTTCCAAATTAATTCTTTTTAAATTCTTTGTATTTCCCAATTCTTCTTCTATCTTCCAAACTGCTACTAATACTTTATATATCTTCTCTGTTATAGTTTTTTTTGGGGTAAATAAAACAAGATAGATTCTTCTCACCCTTCTCTGTACTCCATTCCCAATGTCCTCTTCTGTACTTCGCTTAGGTGGTTCTCGACTGTCCCAACTTTGTAGTGGCCATCTTGGTTGCTCTTCTCTCCTTTGTGGCATAGAGAGCAAATTCAGGGTTCCCACAGGGGAGTTGTGTTCAGAACTCACCGGGCACCTCTCCTTAGCTTCACCACCCCTCCAAGGTGGCTTTCAGCTCTGTGCGGAATCCACAAATGGGGAAAAGCCAGCGCAGGAACGGAGACCTCTGTTCGCTGCTTCTGGTCTCATCACAACGACATCCGGAAGTTGCTATGGAAAACATATTAAGGTGCTATGATATGTTTGTACTTATAAAGTTCAGAGTCATACAAATAATGTTTTTTTTTTCTTGTGACACTATATGGAAATGGAAATAAAATTTAGGCACACATTCAAAGATGTGATTGAGAACTATCTTGACAACTACAAAGTGCAAAATTACATTTAGCTGGTTAACACTGCTTACAAGACCATGAAGTGCAACATGTCCCTGAAGATTGATTTTCTCTATTCACACTTGGACTTCTTTCCCAAAAATCTAGGAGTAGTCAGTGACAAACATAGTGCAAGTTTTCAGCAGGACATTGCCAGAGGAAGGTTGGCACTTCAGGATCCAAGTACCATGTGACAGGGTGAGCTACCATTACTACTCCCAGTTCCTGCCAATCTGGCAATTTGAAAGCATGTACAGTAAATGCAAGTAGATAAATTAGCAGCATTTCAGTGGGAAGGTAACGGTATTGCATGTGTCTCAGCATATAACCATGTCAGTCACATGGCCACAGAAGTGTCGTCAAATAGCTCTGGCTCCCTCAGCTAGAAAACAGAGATGAGCACTGCAATCTAGAGTCAGACATGACTGGATAGAGGAAACCTTTACCTTTACTGCTTATATCCATGATGGCAAACTTATGGCACATGTGCCAGAGGTGGTACGCAGAGCCATTTGTGCAGCCACCCAGGCCCCAGGCAAACTTACCTCACTGCGTATGTGCATGCCTTCCACCTGATTTTTGAGCCTTTTTTAGCCTGTATTTCCAGAAATACCAGAAGTGATGAAACGGGCCCATTTTTTGGCCTGCAAAGCCTGCAGAGCCTCTGGCAGGCTGAAAAAGGCCTTAAATGGGACAAAATCAGCTGGGAGGTGCAGTGCAGGTAAGGGCGTGGCAGAGGGAATCACACGTGTATGTGCAGGGGGTATGGGGGGGGTGAGTGTGCAATTTTTGGCACAGGGGCCTAAAAAGGTTAGCCACCACTGTCTTATATAATCATGGTCTTCACTGTATAACTGTGTATAGGTTATATACAATAGGTGAATGTGACTTCTTATCAGTGCTGCATTGGACAAAATTAGTTTGATGCTTTAATTTTACTTCTTCTGCCTATTTTTTATGTGACTACAATCCTCATACAGCCAGTGTCCCAGAAATTGCTCATACCCAGTTATCTTGCCTATAGTCGGCCCTCATGTACCACACCAGCACGGGGGCCGCCTTTGATGCCTGATTGACAAATCATGTTAACTCTTAAAGTATGTGTTCATCAGTGGTGGGATTCAAAAAATTTTACTACTGGGTCTGTGGGCATGACTTGGTGGCCTTGGCTTGGTGAGCATGGCAGGGGAGGGATACTGCAAAATCCCATTCCCTCCCCACCCCACTAACCTGAGCAACAAAAGAAGACCCAGCTGATTAGCTGGGACTCAGGAAGCAGAGAATAGATGGGGGGAGCAGTCAGAGGTGATATTTGCTGGTTCTCTGAACTACTCAAAATTTCTGCTACCGGTTCTCCAGAACTGGTCAGAACCTGCTGAATAACACCTCTGGTAGTTCATCTTCTTCAAGATAATCATAAGCTCGGTTGTGGTTTTTTTCATCCGAATCAGCCATTCTTGTAAAGTAGCACCTGAAATCTATATGATACTATATGCTGTTTAGATACTTTTCCCCCAAAGCTAAAGCTCACAAAAAAGTGGTGGTGATGGAAGTGGAGACTAGGAGAAGAATTGTCACAGAGATTTAGCTTCAAAAATAAAACGAGTGCTAACATCAATGTGTGGGGAGGCCAATGCAAGGGAAATGAGTGAAAAGCTCTTAAGTACCAGTGATTGAAAAACAGAAAAACATCATTTAAAGGCCTGTTAAATTGTCATTCTTTTCTTTTGATACTAAATTTCTTTTTGTTTTGTTGCATGCAGCTGGTGGGATGATGACAAAGCGGTGTGCAATTATCTGAGTGACATTAGAATCCGTCTGAAATGGACACTAAAGGAAGAACACAGCGTCCCCCATCTGCAATTCCAGCTTTGCTTGGCACCAAACCAACTTCACAAATATACATTCCTTTTTTCTTCCCAGTAAATCCCATGGCCAATGAATGCTGCTATGGCAACGAAAGCCTGGAAAGCCAGGGGGGCTTTTTTTAAAAAAATGTTCTGGAAGAATTGTACGGTAGAATCACATAATACTGCAGGCCTGATGACATCCTACAGGTTTAGAAGAGCTCATTTATTTTCCCATCTCTCTCTCTTTCTGTCTTTTACACAAACATACACAGAGACCCACAAATTCACAATAACATAGAAATCTGCATCATCCTATGGAAACAGGCTTCTGATGTGTCAGTTTCCTAATTACAGTGTTAAGATTTTGTAATCAATCATTGTATAATTCATTCATGCAGGTACATTTGCTCCTAGTCATGCAAAGCTTCCTAATATAGAGTTTCTAAAAGAGTCATAATAAATGTTAATGTTCCTGTCATTCTCCCCATCCACCCCCAAATCAATTTTTCCCCCAAATCAGCTCTATGCAAGAAATGTAAAAGTTATATTCTTAGATTAGTGCATTAAATAGTTTATACTCATTTAGTATATCATATATTACATACTGCTAGCTTAATAAGATGGGAAGCCATGCATGAAATGACTGCCAGGTTAATGACACAGACAAGCATGGGTGGCATGTATTTGCATAAAAGAGTACGAAGTATGCTTCTAAATCCTTTAAATTAGTCATCAGTTCTAAAATAGCTACTTAACTAAGTCTTTTGCTGAAAATCAGAAAAAAAAATAAGTAAAACCCTTTTCCATTAAAGGAGATAAAGTGATGTTGAAGAGTTAGGTGCAGACTGTTGAATATTATTTCTTTCCCATTTATAAAGCTGAGAGCAAATTAGTACATTTTGTTTGTTTGTTTATTATATTTCTATCCTGCCTTTATTTCTTTATAAATATAACTCAAGGCAGTGAATGTACATAATATTCCTTCCTCCTTCTCTTTTCACTACAAAAACAAAGAGAGAGAGAGAGAGAGAGAGATACCAATACACACACACGCACACATATACACACACACGCACACATTTATACATATACAGCACATAAAAATAAAGTGGACCAGTCTACCTCTACCATTCTTCTTCTTCATGAAATCTAAAAGAAAAGAAGCAGCAGAGATTTTATTATTTTATTATATTTTTATCCTGTCCCTTTTCAACAAGTCTTAGAGGGCAGTGTCAAAAATATATTGGACAGAGAAACTGTGAATGTCCCAAGAATGTCTAGGTAGTTCATAGTTATGCAGAATATTGAATTCTGGTTCTGAAATATTGAATCCTTATGTAGCTTTCAGACTACTTCCCACAAAATCTGATTTCACTTAAGAAAAGATTGATTCAAGAATTCTATTGCTTTTACTCTGTGGAACAAGGTGGACTTCACTAGAATGGGATCACCAGTTTTAGCAAATCATTGAATATAGAACAATGAGATTATTACAGCCATAAAATATACATTTTGAGTTCCCTCTTTTTAGGTTATGGAAAAATATTAACGTATTCTTCCAGATACTACTCATTTACTAATGGCCAAGTACAGATATAATGTAGGAGAAGCAGTATCTTAAATTTTCAAGTCTCAGGATCCAAATATTCAGGGATAAATTTAGCACTTCACCAGCAGACTTTTTAGCTTCTGTCATTTATAACATGGAAGTAGATATGATGTCCGTGCCCCATTCCACAGGATTTGTGATTCAACCAAGTTGTGAAATAGTTCAACCATGGTCCCAACTTTCAGCAGAGAAAATGATAATTTCTCCCAACTCTAATTATCTTCTGATTACATTTGATGAAATTATGTACTGGAAAACAGAAAAGTGAATATTTTTATAAACAAACATAAAATATTTTAAAGAATACAACTATAATATCCTTCCACAAAGTTTTCTATTCAAAGACTCCAGGCATTTTGCATAACACTGCAGTTACCCATTTAATGACACATTACAAAGATGTCTCACATTGATTTAAAGAGACCTGTGAGCATGCAAGCTTAAAATAATATGTACAAAGAAGTTACGAAAGGAGAACTTGCTGCAACTCTTCCTACTATCTACATTAAATGTATGGTGCTTAATCCTGACAGGATTAAGGTGAGAGTAACACATAATGGAACAAAATGGGTTTTTGATATAGGACTTCCACAGTATAACTGACAGTTTGTTTCTGTACAAAGCATTTCAGTTTATCAGATATTCTTAGCATGAAATGGAAGGAGCACTTGACATATAGCATTGAAAGAGAAAAAAACATGAATGGCAGGGATGAAGAAGTAAGTTGTGGGGTGAGGGGTGTCAAAAATTGTAACTATTTCTCAGAATAGTTTTTGTTTTTCACATTTAAAAATTTTATTGTGAAGTCTAACAACTAGAAGATATGATAAAGCATCACCCAAAATACAACACTGCTAATATAATAAAAAAAGAACATACAAAATAGTAATTAAATGAGTGACCTATAATTAATATAAAACAAGCTTAGTTCTTCAACCTATTATTAAACCTAGAAATATAGACCATCTACTGTTACATTTCTCAATTTTAATTAATTTAATATATTATTTAATTTAATATATTGTTTCTGTACAATGAAATTTATATAATAGATGCTTAATATTCTATTCTATGGGTAACAAAGTAATAAATATAGATAAGAGTGAATATTTTATCAATATTAATTTTATTAATGTTACAAGCATTATGATTATTGACTTTTCCAAGAATAGTTTGCATCTTTTAGCTGCTTGCTAGGAGGAACATTTGGATTTAAGGTCAGCAAAAAATCAAGATAACCTATGTTAATATATAATGCTATGTTAATATAGCCCCCATTTGCACTCAGAAACTTTGGTAGTTTTCTTCTATTTGTTTTTAAATATTCCCATTTGTCTTGCTGATGCAAACTATTGGTTATAGCTAATTATATTATTATTTAGAATGAGAAATTTAAAATGAACTTTCTGAAGAGATATTGCATTGCAGAACAGAAAAGGGTTATCCAGAGAATGAACTGTATAAACCTTGCTTTTTCTCTTCCTTGTCAAGATCTCAGAGCTGATTGGTCCAATTTATTTATATCCAATGTGGTTAACATTGCTTGATTACTAAAGACAAGAATGGTGACTTGCTAGATTCTTGCATGGATCAATTAACCCTGCCTCTTTCTGTTATATAGTAGACAGCATGCTTTATACATTCCTTTCAAACCCTCCTCCTACTCCTTCATTTTATGCCAATTTAATTTTTTAATGTGTTTATCTATTTATTTTATTATTGTTGTTTTATGATGAGCTTTTTATTCTATCATTTGCAAAACAAAAAAAAAAACACAGACTCCCAAGGGTGTTTATAATATCAATGGTAATATCAATTTTATCATCCATTGTAACTCTACTGTGGTTTTGTTGCTTATATCAGGGGTGGGATGCTGGGGGTTTGCAGGGGTTTGGGAGAGGCCCTAGCTAAGTTCTGTGTAGTTTGGAGAACCCCCAAATCCCACTCCTGGTTGGCCCCTTTTCCACCCACCTCACCCCTCCCAGGAGTCCCCACGTGGCCCGTTTTGCATGCAGGTAAGTGCAGGGCCCACACGGAGGTTTGGGGAGGCTGAAAAGTAGGTCTCTGAGAAGTTCAGGAAGGCCAGAAATGGGACTGTCTCCAGCTTCCAGCGAGTCTCCGGAGCTCGGAGAAGCCATTTTCGCCCTCCCAGAAGCTCGAGAAAAGTCTCCGGAGCCCAGGGAGAGCAAAATGCCCCCCTCCCTTGGGATGCAGGAGGTCGACTAGGCCATTCCCATCATGGCCATGCCCACTCAGCAACTGGGAAGAGAACCCTTTGCTAAAATTTTTGAAGCTCTTATATGTCTGCTTTTTGTTCTGAGCTATGGAGAATGTTTATTATTAAATATATTTACAGATAAGGCAGTTAACAATATTAAAAGAATATTAGCATTTTAAATAAAATAGAATTTGTTCTAGATTTCAGATTCTGTAACAAAGGGATAAAAGGAAATACTAAAAAAGTAGGATAAAGTTTTAATGTTGTTTGTAAACCATCCAGAGACACTTAGGTTAGATAGGAGGTATAGATTTTTAAATAAATAGATATTGCAATAATATTGTTAATACTTCTGGATTTCTCAACTGGAGATTTGTATTCAGTTTAGTTATATTCTATCTAATATAACTCAGGATTTTTGGATTGTCAAGAGAAGATAAGGAAACAAATAAAGTTGGGAAAAAGCCAAATATAGTTGGTTTCACCTACAGCACTCTGGTTCACATATAATTTACCTTTCTATATTTTTCCTCTTTTATTGAACATGGGTACTGAGCAGAAGAAAAATACAAGTGATGTAACCACACACTATTGTCATCTTAAGAATGAATTCATCTAACACCTATAGATAGATTCTGTGTCACTAATTATGCCTCATTTATTAAATATTATTAAATATTAAATATTATTGATATTAGTGACTGTTGATATCTCAAATGGAAAATTATTAAATTTGTATTTTAAAAAATCTATATATATATAAAAGTAAAATTCCACTCAGGCATCATCTTATAAAGCTTACACACTTGAAATTTGGCACGTATGTCCTTTTGGCTCCTAGGTGCTCACTAAGAAAGGATTTTTCAAAATTAATATTTCTTATAGTATTATTAACATGTTCTGATCCTAAGGAATTCTACACCCCCTCCCCACCTGAAAAGAAATCTATTCCAAATGCAAAACACAAGCAGAGAAGAGGAGTTTCAGTTTTAGTTTAATAGCAGCAACCAGCTTAAGTACAGAACAGTTGAGTTAAGACACACCCAGGCTCCTTGCTGTCTCCTTACTCACACAGCAAATACTGTTTCAGTTTCCATGTTTCGGTTTCCAAACAGCCCTCAATTCTCTCAAACACTGACAGGACATTAGCCAGATGGATACCAATGGATGCTGGTAGGCAGAGGAAGAATTTTTCCCCCTCATTTTCCTCCCCCAAAACTAAGCCTGATCACATAGTTTCATAGCAAAGCATGGGTATAGAGCTAGTATAAAATAAAATACATTGCAGAGTTTGTGATGTTTATTATCCTATAAAATCTGGGGAACTTGCAATGTATCCTCCATCCTTTTAAGAATTATTAATAACAAGAAATGTATTTGACAATTTCTAAGTTTTATTTCCTGGAAAGATATTTTTAATTATTTTACTATTTAATTTTTAGAATGTATTATTTTTGTACTATTTCTGTGGCCTTGGAATATAGGTCATGACTATTTTCTCCAGCACTAAAATTTAAAAAATTACAATGCTCCTCCTAGCCTACTTTGTCAAAGTCCAACTTTCACATTCATTCAGAATGCTTTGGCTTACACTATTCTGAATTCTGTAGGTGTAGACCAGGGCTGTCAAACTCATGGCCTGTGGGCCAGATGCATCATGTGCTAGCCACGCCCATGCCCAGTTTAATGAAGGGGGGAAAAAACTCATGATACATCACATGATGATGACATGACAACACGAGTTTGACACTCCTGTTGTAGACATACCATGGCATCTGAATATGCTATTCAAGGCCTTCATGGCTACTCTGTCTAATTATATTTTCTGACTACTTGTTGCTTGATCCTGTTGATGATAGATGCTAAAAGGCTAATTGATCTACCACTTTAATATATTGATCTTCCCTATCACTTCTCTTTATGTACCTGAACAAAACTATTATGACTCTCCTAATTCATTTTTATTTCTAACTGAACATCCTAAATTTATTTAATCTATCCTCAGAATACGTTCTTCAAGGATATTTTCATATCTCTCATATTGCTTATTCACTTTATCCAGTCTTGTTGTTCTGTTATTTTCTTCAATCTTTTCAAGTATAGTCTTTCTTCTTGTTGATTATCTGCTCACATTATGTACTCAAAGTACACAGTTTTGTTTGTTAATTATTACCTCAAGGGAGCAGACTGCCTGTATTTCTTTCTTTTTTTTTCAGTAGCAATTGATTCTTCTTACATCCATTCAATAGTATTGTAGCCTTTCATGAACTGTCTTCAACATATTCATGGTGGCACAGTGGTTTTAATGTAATATTGCAGACTGACCCTGCCCAATGCTGGAGTTTGATAATGACAAGCTCAAGGTTTACTCAGCCTTTCATCCTTCTGAGGTTGGTAAAATGGGGAACCAGATTGTAATATGCTGACTCTATAAACCACTAAGAGAGGGCTGTAAAGCATTATGGAGTGCTGTATAAGTCTAAGTGTATTGATATTTTTATAAACAGATGTGAGGCCCTTGAGATTTGGGCTTTCTACAAAACTTTCTCCTGTGTTAGAGCAGTGGCCCTGTCCAAGCCCCTTGAGTTTGTGGCTGAGTTGGTGGTGGAGACCATCTTGTAACTAAACAAATTCAAGAATGTTCTGTCTCATTTACTATATAAGAATTTTGTAAACATTTCTTTTCTCCTTTGACAAACCTCTAAAACAAATTTTATTTCACTACTTTGAATGAAAATTGACAGAGAAAACGTGCAAGAAAATTTATATTTAGCCAGGAGGTGGCATAAAACTATATGTGAATGTTCTGTCAGTCATCTCTCCAGCAGTCAGGAAAAAAAGATAGAAAATCAAATTGTTTTTCTCTGAATAGGAAAACTCTAACAAAGAAATGTTAAGGCAGATTTTGACAGTATAAGAATAATTGAAAAGAGGATGAGATGCTAGTAGGTAATTGCACTATTTCAGCAGAAAGGGAAAGTTGCTTTATTTGTATTATGATCCAAAGTGGAAGAAGTACTTTGGATTTTTAAGGTTAGTCCAAGACTAACCAAAGCAAGCATTGTAAGCCTGAATTCAGAACAGAAATTATAGCAAAGTTTGATGATATATTCTCCTTTATTGAAAAGGCCCATTGTCTAAATTAGGGATAATATTTCAAAGTATTTTATAAATATAACAATTACAAAGGTAAACACATCATATAGTCATTAAATTATATGAAGCAATAGTTGGACATAGCAATTCTTTTCACATCAGAATCTTGTATTTTCCCATTCCTCACCTTGCTGAGGTTATAAACCCTAACTTCACAGCAATTGTAAGTAATCTCTTCAGAGAACAGTTAACAATTTTTCCTTCATTGTGGTCTGGCATCTTTCCAGTAATTGAACTGTAAACATAATATTCTCTGTTGATGGGTCAACAGAAAAAATAAAAATGGTCACTGGGAATACAACAGCTTGACCTTATATGAAATGTGTACACACTACAATATATCCTTCATGTATAATTGTTGTTTTTCCTTCAGGCCATGCTACAGTCAATCAGAGTGCCAAACTGAATTCCAATTAAATTCTAACAATCCATATCCCAGACATATGATTCAGACTGAATTCAAAACTATATTTCAATTTTCAAGTTATTATATCAAAGTGTGTGTGCATGTCTGTGTCTGTGTATTTATGACCTCCCATTAAAGAAAAAAAGAGATGCAAGCCACCACAGCCACCATCCTTGCAATTTTTTTGGCCGTCTCTTAATATACATGAATAAGGTTCAACCAATGTGACTGGTTTACAATGTTCGACAAGGCATGGCAAATTTGGGATGAATACAGATTGCAGTCAGGGGACTTTGAGGGCATATCCATGGCCCTGGGAAAGAGGCAGTATATAAATAGAGCTTTGCTCTTACCTGAGAAGGCAGCAACAAGGTTAAAGGGCATATTTGATCTTGGATGAGAAGGTTGACCTCTTGTGCATTACTTTTTTTCTGTTTTTATTGGTTGCTGTGAGCCACAATGTATCACTATAGCAATAGCAGTCATATAAGTTCAATTAATCACTTAATTATATTTTGTTTTTACCACTGCTTAAAGGACATTCCTAGCCAGTTTGTATAATTTGGGAAAGTTTCCAGGGATTTTTTTTTTTTAACTGCACGACAAGAGAATATGCAGCTAAAACCTCACACTATTGTTTGATAGTATTATAATATTATATTTTTATTCACTATAGGCTAGCAAATAATTTTGATTTTGTGGACCCCTGAGGGTGGGTCCTAGAACTACACATTAAAAATACATTGTTTTAGGAGATATGAATCAAGTTAGTTCAACACTACTTGGATTCATTATGCATCCTATCGTGTTTCTCACAAAATAAGGCTGGGCCTTATCTTTTTTTGACCCCCCAAAATAACGGCTCAGCCGTCTCTTTGGGGGTGACTTAATTTCCCCCCTTGCATCCTTGGGCGGGCGGGCAGCGATGGCTTGGATGTTGACCTCGGCATTGGTGGGGCACTTCATATCGGGAAATCTTCTGCCACCGTTGCTTTCCCTTCTCCCCGTACTGCTGCAGCATTTAGAGCAATGCCACAGCATTTGGCGCAGCCATGCACAGCCAGCCAGGGCTCCTTCCTGCAACTGGAGCCCAGTGGAGACACTCGGCTTCAGGCACTCCTGTCGCCACCTTCCCTTCGCCTTCAAAGGCAAAACCAATTCTTTTAAAAATGATGCCCTACTACCGGCACAACAAAGACTCCCCTGCCCGAGAGGGCAGCCCAACCCCACATGGGGAGGTGAATCTCCTGGGGCCACAGTGCAGGATTGGACCACCCTGGGAGAAGCGCCCAGCCACCATCCCTGCCTGGTGCCAGGCAGAGTGCGAAGAGCTTTGCCTGGGGTGCCCAGTGAAGCTGACAGGTGGGCCCTCCTGCCCAGTGGCAGAGCTCTTGCCAAGGCAGTGAGCACCTCCCCACCGGATCCTCTGCTCATCCCACCAGAGCCATGCGGGCTGGGCACAGCCAGGAAAGCGAGCCACAGGTGTGTGCCCGCCTGCCAAGCAAAAGAGCCGGGCCAACCTGAGCTTGGCTTCCTTCCCAAGTCCCTCCAACCCAAACCCAAAGGAGCCACCAGGAGTGGCTGCCTGAGGCAGTAATAGCACCCAGGGAGGCGAGGCAATGGACTGCGCTACATCCTCCTCTGAGCTGAGCCCCGCCGAGTGAGTGCCTCTGCTTGATGCCCATGCCGCTGCAGTGTTTGGAGCTGCTGGTACGTTTGGAGATGCGTGGAGATGGGGAGAGGCTGGGCGAGGGGTGGAAAGGACGGGCAACTTCGGGCTCTCTCCGCTGGACCCACTGGCCAATGAAGCAGTGATGCTGTCACCTCACCTCCCTGTCCGCGGACAAGTGGGCACTATCACTGCCTTGGGTAGCGTCTCCCAGTGGTCCCTTCGGGTTCGGGCTTTGATGGACTTGGGAAGGAAGCCAAGCTCCGGTCGGCCCACCTCTTTCAGTTGGCATGCGGGCGCGCACCTGAGGCTCGCTTTCCTGGCTCTACCCAGCCAGCACAGTTCAGGTGGGATGAGCAGAGGGTCCAGCAGAGAGGCGCTCGCTGCCTTGGTGAGAGCTCCACCACTGAGCAGGAGGGCCTGCCTGTCAGCTGCGCTGGGTGCTCTGCCTGGCACCAAACAAGGATGGTGGCTGGGCACTTCTGCCACGGTGGGCCAATCCTGTGCTACGGCCCCAGGAGATTCACCTCCCCACATGGGGTTGAGCTGCCTTCTCAGGCAGGGGAGGCTTTGTCGTACCGGTAGTAGGGCATTGTTTTTAAAATAATTGGCTTTGCCTTCGAAGGCGAAGGGAAGGCAGCAACAGGAGTGCCTGAAGCCGAGTGTCTCCGCCGAGCTTCGGTTGCAGGGAGGAGCCCTGGCTGGCTGCGCGTGGCTGCGCCAAACACCATGGCATTGCTTTAAACGCGATGGCAGCATGGGGAGAAGGGAAAGTAATGGCAGAAGGTCTCCCGATATGAAGTGCCCCACCAACGCTGAGGTCAACGCAGGCAGCACCATATCTGGGTATGCAACAAAAGTACTTCCTAACGGCCAGCCCCCCTGCCATTCCCCCCCATTTCACATGTTTAACATAGGGCTTAATTTGGGGGGAGGGGCTTAATTTGATTTTATGCCTATAAAGCATACTGGGACTTCCTATTTGGGGAGTCCGTATTGTTGGAGAAACATGATATTTGAAATACATAACGAATAACAATGGCGATGCAGCTAACTACTCTTTGATTTCTTCCATAATTACAGCTGAGCTATCCATGATGTTCCACCTCAAGAAACTATAGAAATACTGCTAATCCATTTGCTTGATTTGTGCCATCTGCTTTGTTGGCATACCTGCTCTCTTCCACAAAGCAATAAAAATTTGGGAAAGTTAATTATCAATGTCTCCCTATAGCAGATCTTTATACTACAACATGTTTCTTCTCTTTCTTCAACAAAATTGATTTTCTTCATTTTAAACATCTCAAAACCTCTTTCAGACAGCCATGCTTTAAAAATTATGGCAAAATTGGTGAAAAACTCACTCTTATTAGATCTAGTATTGTCCCTTGTCTACATCACACATTATTTTTAAAAGGAATAAATTTTTGTTAACTGTACATTTTATTTCCCTGATATTTTTGTTTCCATGAATAGCAGGAGTATTTGTGGATATTCTGAATATCTGCTCATACACCGCTACCATATAAGAATGTTTTTTACTTCATCAAAAGTGGCCGTGTGTAGGTAAGATAGGAAGAATACTATAGTGGCATGAAAGTCTGCCTGTTAACAGATACCTCGTATATGGGAGCTGTAATCTGTAAAATGATCCCAGACTATTACCCTGCTGGCTTATTGGTGATAATGAGAAATTTTGTTCACACTGAATTAATTGAGAGGCTAATTGAAGGATCTTTGTCATTGGTGTATACATTTGTTGTACAGTTTATTTTTAGCAGAAGTCAGGCTAGCTGTCTAATGCTGGGTGAAGAATACACCCTACATCTTGTATAAAGGCATAATGAAGACACTTAGCCATTAGAAGATTTAATTATTGTTGTCCATATTCATATTATGGCTCCCTAGACAATACTGTTACTGTCTCTTGCAAAAACATTACAGTGCTGTCAAAGCAGGGAACAGTTAATTATCTGAATGTTGGCAATGTGGTGAGCCTACATCCCATCCAAATGGCTCTCATTTCAAGGATCAGAAGCTGCCACTCCCCGCAGCACGATGAGCAAGGTACTTCATGCAGCAGAGTTAATAGCCAGCAGCATGCCAGACAGCTGATAATGTCTTTTTAACCAAATTAGTTTCAGCTCTGTATAGGAAAACTACGAGTTCTGGAATCCGAACTGCAGCTGGGCAATTGTAGACCTTGGACTTAATGAACTTATGGGGCCCTCTTTAGAAGGCCATGTGTATCTGTTGTAAGGAACACCACTAATTTTTTTCTCCAGCCTTTCTCCACTGCAGCCTCTATTTTTCCAATACAATAAAATAAACAGTTTTTAACCCTAAAGAAAAACATACAGTACTTATCATATGCAATTCCTGGTCAATAGATAAAATATTTAATAGAAGGTAGGTAGCTAGGTAGGTAGGTTGATAGAATAAATAATAGTTAGATGATAGTTTTTTAAAAAAACATAAAAATAAATATAACAAAATGGCTGGCCATGATTACAATATTAATATGGCTATTATTCTTATTAAACAAGGAAGGAAAGGAAAAAAAGGGCCAGATGATTTAGAGATAAAGTGAACTTTGAAAGAGGTAGTCCTGGTTTTATGACCACAATTGGGACCAGAACTTCCATCATTAAATGATAGCTCATTAAGTGAATTGTTTCCAATTTTGTGACCTTTTTTGCTATCATCATTAAGCAAATTACACCATCATTAGGTGTATCTGGCTTTCCCCATTGACTTTGCTTAACAACAGCTCCCTGGGAAAGTCACAAATGGCAATCACATGTCCTTAGGATACTGCAACCATCATAAATAAATGTTGTGACCAAATTTTGAATATGTGACTTCAGGGAGACCACAAAAACCAATCCTAAGCCACTTTTCTCAGTTCTTTGTAACTTTGAATTGTTAAACAAATGGTGATAAGTCAAAGACAACCTTGAAGTATTAATGCAGAACATCCAGTCTCCTTAGCCAGAACCTTAATATAGTTGAGAAAATGTTGGAGTGGAACTGGAGAACTCTGTAACTTTATAGCTCATTGGAAAATTTATGCACAGTGAGTCTTTCTCAACCAAGCTAACTCTCAGGGTTCTTGTTATGTGGAAAGCATATAAGAGGAGACCTCCATGGAAGCATGTTTATGTTCCAAGAAGAAAGGAGAAAATAAATGTAAGGTGATAACAATTATTTTCCTCCCCTTACTGGCTACAAAGTTTTGATTAGCTAAATTAAACTAATTCACTGTGATGATTTTCAGTCTTTGGTGCTGGGAACATGCAAATATGTAGAAAATGATTTCCATGTTGCTCTTAAATCCTCTACTGGAAGGGAAAATGGCAGAATTCCTTTCAAATCATTGAGTAGGAAGAAGAAAGTCACAGTAGGGGAAAATAGATGGTTTTTTAATGGAAAAAGAAAGAGAAAGTAAAAGATAAATAAAAGTTAAAATGGCAGTAAAAATGAAGGCAACTAAAATGAAAGTTTAACTAAAATAAGGTGAACACATATAAAAAATCAAAAATGCAAACTTCCTATGAAACCTCTAAGTCATTACTAAAACATCATCGACATTCTTTTTTAATAGAGAATGGCCAATAAAGAATTAATTAATTAATTAATTATTCATTTATTCATTCTTTTTTAAAATGTCAGTCCATCAGAATTCAAATATTATTTTCAGAACTTTGCCTCCAATTTCCCAACCCACTTGAAAACCTAGATACCATGGCAGATAGTAGAGAAAACAAATGACAAAGTACTGATCATGATACCACAACACTCTGCCCTTGTGTTTTTGAGTTGTAATGTTACATACAAATATGTAAGGGACAAAGCTTGCATCTGGATGTCACAGTGCACATTTCATCATTAGACAAAATCTTGGCTTGCTGCAGATGTCCTATTTTTGAAACCTTACAGCCAGGAGGTATTTTGAATAGTATAGAATTCTTTATTGGCCAAGTGTTATTGGACACACAACGAATTTGCCTTGGTGCATTTGCTTTCAATGTACATAAAAGAAAAGATATATTCATCAAGTCGAGAATCATAAGGTACAACACTTAATAATAGTCATAGGGTACAATAAGCAATCAAATCATACTAGGAAACAGTCAATAAAAATCATTAGGATACAAGCAACAAGGTTACAGTCATACAGTCATAAGTGGGAGGAGATGGGTGAAAGGAAGGATGGGAAGATTAAGAGTAATAGTAATGCAGACTTAGTAAATAGTTTAACAGTGTTGAGAGAATTATTTGTTTAGCAGAGTGATGGCATTCAGAAAAAAACTATTCTTGTGTCTAGTTCTGATATGCAGTGCTCTATAAGCATTGTTTTGAGGGTAGGAGTTGAAACAGTTTATGTCTGGGATGTGAGGGGTCGGTAAATATTTTCACAGTCCTCTTTTCGACTCGTGCAGTATACAGGTCCTCAATGGAAGGCAGGTTGGTAGTCATTATTTTTTTCTGCAGTCCTAATGCTGTTGATGTAAAGAGATGCAAAAATATGTCAGGTGGACAAAAACTAGTTGTGATTTAGTGCAAGGAAAGCTAGTGCTTCCATGAATCTTGTAGTACACTTGATGGCCACTATTACCTGTGGAACGCAGGCGCATATTTATTTTAGTGAGGAGAGTAAGTATTGCTATTTCTCTGAAGGTTTTCCTGATAATCCTAAAACATCTTTACCAAAAGCATAAATCAGACACAACTATATAAAAAGTACATCCTTGAAGAGTGAGGTAAAAGGTATTGATCACTGGGCTTTTAAAAAGTACTGGTAGTTCCCAACTTACAACCCCAAATGAGCCTAGAATTATGGTCATAGCAGTC
>NW_020769324.1:18224972-18242538 GCF_900518735.1 Pseudonaja textilis
TATCTATCTATCTATCTATCTATCTATCTATCTATCTATCTATCTATCTTTCAATATTTGAGGGACTGCCACTAAGAAGAGGGGATCAAGCTATTTTTCAAAACACCAGAAGGCAAGACAAGAAACAATGGGTAGAAACTAAACAAGCCACTTAAAACTAAGCAACCTAAAACGAAGGGGAAATTTCCTAACAGTAGAGAACAATCCATCGGTGGAATGTCTTAGCTTCAGAAGCTGTGGGTATTCCATCACTGGAGGCTTTTAAGAAGAGACTGGACAGCTGTTTATCTGAAATGGTATAGGGTCTCCTATTCAAGCAGGGGGTTTGATAGATCTCCAAGGTCCCTTCCAACTGTGATAGTTTATGTTCTATGTTTTTAATGCTTGGGCATAAAAAAAAAAATTCTTCTGGAGCCTAAATGATGATGACGTTATTCCTAGGCAATTCTTCCTGAAAAAAACATTTTATAATTGAGTGGAATCGCTTAAAAAGTTTTTTCATTATCATTATTCTTCATTTCCTCTTGTTCTGATAAGAAAGATACAGATAGAAGAACTGTGTGTCAGACTATCAGTCTATCCATCCATCCATCCATCCATCCATCTAAATCTATGATTCTAAATATTTGAAAAGGAATAAAAACTCCAATAGGCCAGATGGAAAACATTTAATTCTCTTCAACTGTAATAAGAAGTCTTTTCAACCTCAGCAGCATTTCAATGCACAATGAAAGGCCCATGTTTTGAAATCTGCAGATTGGTTCTCCAGGCAATGTTAGAAAAAGCAGGTGGGAGGAGAAGGAAGAAAAAGAAAAATCTTATTTGATGGTGACATTAAAATGGCTGCATAATTTCTTTATGATGCTTTAAAAAAAATTAACCACTCAAAATCAGTTTCCAGCTTTCCTAATACTAAAGCTGCAATATTTTTCTTTTCTTTTGTTGTTTTTTTCAGAAGAATCTCTTTGCTTCGATGAAGCAGCAGAAAAATTCTAGTTTTGAAAAATACCAGGATTGTGTATTTCAAAAATAGAGAGCTAAACTTGATATACATTTTTTCATGAGTTAGGTAGATAGGATTCAGATCTTTAAAAAAAAAAGTTTTTCCAATCTTGAGTCTCAAGAAGAGCCAGAGAGAAGTAATCTGGCTTAAGAGGCAAAAAGGCAGAGTTTGGATTCCAGACATGATGAATGAATGTGTCAGTTTTTCTTTCTTTTTCCCAGGCTGTTGCTGAAACAGAATTTGGACTAGAAGAATGTTCATTAGAATTCGTAGCATATTTTGGAAGAGAACCCACATCAGGGTAAAAAATGTTTGGACTTGGTTGTCTTCCATCTTTATTACAACATACATTGGTAGGGAGACACAGGAAGATTGAATATTTTGTTTGGATATGCATATATGTAGCTTCATTTCAGAATTACATAGTAAGTAGGAGGAATCAATGACAGATATTGGGATAAAGACTAGTCTTTTGTTGTACAATAATCTCCCTAATAGCCTGCATCCTGTCTTGCTTCGGTTTCAATTAATTCATAAGGGAGGATATCAAGAAGAAACTCCTTGAATTGGGAGTTTTCATAAAGCAACATGCCATTGCTTGAAGTTATCGCATACTGATGAGTGAGATGTGCAACAGAAAATAATAACACAGCCCAACAGCTTCCATCTCTTCCAAAAATAATGTAAGATCTAGAACCATGATGGCGAACCTATGCCATGTGTGCTGGAAGTGGCACACAGAGCCAACTCTTTAGGCATGCCAGCCATTGTCCATTGCTCTTCTGGGTTCTGACGTGCGCATGCACGCCGGCCAGCTGATCATTTGGTTTCTAACGTGCATGTGTGCATGAAGACCAGCTGGCTGGCATGCGCATGTGCATTCAAAACTGGCCAGCCAGCTGGTTTTCGCTCGTGCATGCGCATTTCCCTGTTTCTCCAACAATATGGCCTCCCCCAATAGGAAGTCCCAGCATGTTTTCTTGGCATGAAATGAAATTAAGCCCCTCCCCCCAAATTAAGGTCTATATTAAAACATGCAAAATGGGGGGGGAATGGTAGGGGGGCTTGCCATGGTGTTTGGAACAACGCCACGGTGTTTGCTGCAGCCACGCACGGCCAGCCAGGGCTCCTCCCTGTAACTGGAGCCTGGTGGAGACACTCGGCTTCAGGTGCTGCTTTCCTGGCCGGCAGGTCCAGCAGAGAGAGGGCGAAGCTGCCCATCCTTTCCACCCCTCACCCAGCCCGTCCCTGTCCCAGGGAGATCCAAACTCACTGGCAGCTCCAAACACTGCAGCGGCATGGGCATCGGGCAGAGGCGCTCACTCGGCAGGGCTCAGGTTGGAGGAGGATGCGGTGCGGGCTGTCGCCTTGCCTCCCTGTCCATGGATGGGTGAGCGCTATCACTGCCTCTCGTGGCCTCTCCCAATGGCCCCTTCTGGGTCGGGCTGGAGGGACTTGGGAAGGAAGCCAAGCTCAAGTCAGCCCAGTTCTTTCACTTGGCAGGCAGGTGCGTGCCAGTGGCTTGCTTTCCCGGCTCTGCCAACCCCGCCCGGCTCCGGCGTGGCCCTGGCAGGATGGGTAGAGAGTCCGGTGGGGAGGCACTCGCTGCTTTGGCCAGAACACCACTGCTGGGCAGGAGGGCCCACCTGTCAGCTGCGCTGGGCGCCCCAGGCAAAGCTCTTTGCACTCTGCCCGGCGCCAGGCAGGGATGGCGGCTGGGCGCTTCTCCTGGGGTGGGCTGATCCTGCGCTGTGGCCCTGGGAGATTTGCCTTCCCATGTGGGGTTGGGCTGCCCTCTTGGGCAGGGCAGGCTTTGTCGTACTGGTAGTAGGGTGTTGTTTTTAAAAGAATGGGCTTTGCCTTCGAATGATGCCAGGGAAGGCGGTGACAGGAGCGCCTGAAGCCAAATGTCTCCACTGGGCTCCATTTATAGGAAGGACCCCTGGCCGGCTCCTCATGGCTGCACCAAATGCTGTGTAGCTGTGCCCAACACCACAGTGTTGGTCTAAATGCCACGGAAGCACGGGGAGAAGGGAAAACAACAGTCGTGGAAGGTCTCCCGATACAAAGTGCCCCACCAATGCCAAGGTCAACATCCAAGCATTGCCACCCACCTGTCCGAGGATGCAAGGGGGGGAATTAAGTCACCCCTGAAAAGAGGGCCTAGCCATTTTTTCGGGGCTCAAAAAAAAATAAGACCCAGCCTTATTCTATGAGAAACACGGTAGAAGCCAGAAGACCAGGTGGTGGTACACAGACGCATCCCAGGAGCTGTTCTTCTGGTTTCCAGTGCATGCGTGTTTCAGCACTTCAGCACTTCAGTGCCTTTTCAGCACATGCGTGCTCCCGTTTCAGCACTAGATACCAAAAAGGCTAACCACCACTGCTCTGGAATAACTTTTTGTGCAAATCATTAAGGCATTCTGAAGCAGGATACTATTTTAAAAAAGAAGTCTCTTTCATAGGTAAATATTTTTTTAAGAAATAGCTTGGCTTGTTTCAGTGTAAAAGACATATAAATTTAATGAATTATTATTACTAATATTATTTGTCCTTCAGACTGTCATTTCTATAACTCATAACTACAGACAAACATATAAAACATTTCAAGCAATCTTGTAAGGGATAAATCAGCTTGATCCTCAGAAAGCTGTGTGCCTTGTTGTAAGTCTTTTTAAAACGAAGTAGGATATACCGTACACTTTTGCCCAATGGAAGTCCTTTAATGTGAACAATTTTGCCCATGACAGGTTCAGTGATTAATATTTTGGGAACTATTAGTTCTCCTAATGTGTTTCAACATTTAGGAGTTCATCCATCTCACCATCTCTCTCTCTCTTTCTCTCTCTCTCTCTCTCTCTCCCCCCTCTTCCCCCCACTATCTCTTTTGACAAGCATCATAACATTCTCAGATCTGTGGGTAAAAAAAAATACTTCTCTGTTCTCAATTTTTTTAAACGTAATTTTCAATAGCTGAGCTATGTATGGAATGCAAGGAATTCAAATGTGTCAGTTCTTTTGACAGTATACATGTCATTTGGAAACAAAAGCATGCTTTCTTTTGCAATGTCATGCACATAAGAATATGTGCAATCAGGCACACCTCCCCATTGTGTGCCTTTTTCTAGCTTTTCTTTCTTTACACAACATCCATTATGAGATATTAGATGGAGAGGAAATAGCAGCCTCTCCATTTTACTTAGACCATGTTCTGTGACCTGCTAATTTCGCAATCAAGAATCGGAAATCTAAATTTGGTTTTTTTTTCTCCTCTCCCTCTTCGCGCTATAATCCTTTTCCTTTTATGTGATGCTCTTGAGAATGTAAATATAAATTATATTATTTCTAAACTTTGCAAGTTACTCTGGAAAAATGGAACAAAAATCTTCCGTATTGCAAAAAAACACATAAACATAGGCTCTAAATCTATTCATAAACTGGTCAATTATTTCGTGCACAGTATTCCATTTGAAGTCACTCTTCTCTGGTATTGTCTTTTCTTGGCCAATTCAATTGGAAAATAAATTACAATGACTCTGAATCTGAGAATGTGTTGCTATTAATAAGCTCTGTGCTCCATTTTTTTTCTAAATCCTTTAAAAAAAATCCATAATCAAGTAACACAATGACTTTATAAAGCTCTCTGTTCCAAAACTTTTTCTTAAACTCCTTTAGGTCATCCATATTCAAGTAACGCAATAACCTTTGACAAAATTTTGTCATTTTATTATTGAAAATGTTTTGTTTTTTTCTTTAAAAAATAGTGGAATTTGTCCTTTTTCCTCCTTTCTATTTTCAGATTATAATACAATGGAAACATTTGTTTTCTTGGAATTGTTAAAGCGGCTTCTGAAAGGATAAACTTTCCTTTTCCAAAAAGTTGCAAACTTTCAAGAGTTGGATATAAACTAAACTCTGGATATAAACTAAAACATAGCAAAGGATTTGGATAAATAAATATAGTGACTATAGAAGAGAACATTGAGGGGCCACATTGAAAATGAATTCTGGCTAATTTATATGAATCAGTTCAAATATGGCACGATTTTTTTAAAATTGTATGTTGCTTAACTTTTATTTTATTGTAAATCATTTTTGAAGAGACAAAAGGCAATACATCCAGTTGTTGAATTTAGAATTTGGAAAGGTGTTAGGCACAAAGCCTCCTGAGTGATGGTGAACTAGTCACTTTCTCTCCACCCTAGGAAAGAAGCAGTGATAAACTGCTTTTGAGATCTTGCCAAGAACTGCAGGGATTTATTCAAACACTAGGAGGCCACTCACTAGGAGTCGGATGAGGAGGAGGAGGAGGAGGAGGAGGAGGAGGAGGAGGAGGAGGAGGAGGAGGAAGGTATTATTTGCTTGCCATTATTTAGAAATTCATGGTAAATTCTCATGCTCTCAAGTTCATCTTCATTAATTTTCCTTTTCATTTTTTCTCCATAATTCAAATTTGGGGGCATAGGAACACGTTCATCACAGAAAGTGTGAGTAATGCTTAGTGTTGGTTTCATGATTTATATGTTGAAGCCATTGTGGTTTTGTTGGTAGCACTTAATAATAAAATTAACCAGGAATATGGTTTTCCTTCCTCATCTTGCATATCAGCATTTTTATTCCATACTTCAAGTGATGTTATTATGATTTTTTTTAAACAGAGACAATTAATTTATAGAGGCTAATAGATAAAGACCCATAAAACTGAGTAACACCATAAAATTTAGATATACTATTTGTGAGATGGCTATGATGCTTTCACTGACATTAGCAATATTAACTCCAAATAAAAGATTTTAAATTATTTACCTTTGTAGTTTAGCACATATGTCCTGAGCCAATTATCATGAGATACTGCCTGAAAATTAACCAGTCACATTGTGTTCCTCTCTTTCGATTTACAATTAGTAATGCTATTAATGTTGTTCCTGTACTTAGTGTTACTAATTATATTGCTATGAACTAATGGAGTTAAAAATAGCAACAGGCATCAACTACCAATTAATGCTTAATGAGAACATATAAAGTCTGGCATTGTAATGAATATACAGATTATTGTTCCTTTGGAATAGTAGAAAAAAACAGGTACAGCCAGGAAGTAATGATGGAAGGCAGTGATTTGTCTTATATCAGTTTTTTCTAAGATAACCTGTTTTAGATATGTTGAAATTACAACTCCTAGAATTCTGAGCCAATGTAGATGGGGCAGAGGATTCTAAGAACTACAATTAAAAGTATGTAGGCAAGTCTGAGGCAGAGAAATATATTTTAGATAAAGAGGAATGTAGAGTGGAAGAACTTAAGAGCTATCTATAACATGAAGTTGATTGGCATCGGGTACAGTATTTTTTACATCATGTATAATTAACATCTGAATTAAGAGGTATTAATACTGATCACCAAAAATGGGCTTTCAAAAGGATTAGACAACTCCATAAACAAGTTATGTTATGCTTATATACATGATCTTTGAACAGAATCCAAGCAGAAGTCTGTTCATTAATACTAATGTATAAATAAGCACAAATTTTTTCCATTCCCATTAGTTGGATTATTTCCATTACATCAGGATATTTTATGAAAGTTTATGAAAAAAAACCTTTAAAATATTACCAATCATTTTGATTTTCAGTGCCCCTATTACATGGAATTTTTGTATGCAACTTCCTAACTGTTTGGCATGTAAGTTTTACAAGTAACTTTTTTCTTAGCAATTTCCTGATACAGTACTTTTTTACATTTCCTCATGCAGCCTTTATGCATAAATTTCTATGACAAAAGTAAGTTCATTCTCTTATTCCCTTTGCCATGTACAACTTTCAGAAGAATGCCTACTTTTTTAAAAGTGATCTCTCTTAGATAATTTTTAAGAAATATTCAGCCTTCAAACTTGCTGGTGAGAATGTCTATTCCCTAGCAAAGACTTAAATCTATTTCACTGATGGTAAGATGATCTGTAACTTGTTTAAGACCCTGAGCAAATTTAATTGTCTGAAAAATAGATTTCTGATGCATTTATCCATTTAATAGTCTTATATTAAAAGGAAAAAAAGAAAATTTCCTACAAAGGTAACATCTTTATTCTTATAGAAACTTGTGGAGTTACCTTATGCTGAACCATCTGGTCTTCTAACTCAGCATTGCTTTCCAACTAGCAGTTTTTAAAGTAACCTTGAACATGATTTATGATCAAAAGACACAGTCATAGTCCAAAAATTAATAAAGAAATAATGGTTTTTTCATAGTAGAAGTTAGACTTGGAACTTTTATGCAAAATAAAATTGTTAATCTGATAGTTCTCAGCTGATGTTAGTCTGCAACTTGGACAGCCCAAAGCAGCATAGTGAATAGTCATGGATAGTAAGAATTATAATCTATGGTGAAGAAAGCTATGGTGTGATATTTGTTGAACAATGTTTGCTTATAGAAGGCAAGGACTAGCTGTTTGGAGACCATGAAAGACTGGCAAGGGAATAGTGATACAGACACACACACACTCCTGTACAGATACCTTTGTAAAAAGTGTTAGTTGGATGAAAACTGTCTAAACCTGTATATTCAGAGCAGGCTATTTAGCAAGGTTTGTCTGTTGTATATTATAAATCTCTCATTTATGAACCTTTAGTGTGTAACAAGTGTGTAACTTGTAACTATATGTACAATTACATGCATGTTACTACAAGTAACAATTAAGATAAAGAAATCAACACAATCTCCCTAATCAAACACTTGCCAAAGGGGAGGGGAGGGAAGTGGTTGCACAGAAGAAACAATATTTCTATAAAGATACTCCTAGCAAAAGGTCATTCGTCCGTACTCCCAAGTTTGTAATGAGCTCTACATGTGGCTGCCCTTAAAAAAATATCCAGAACTTCCATTTGGTTGTAAATCCAGTGGCCTACATGGTCTGGGTGAAGACCCAGACATGCACAGGTCTCATCTCTTCTGCAGGAGTGGCATTGGCTATTGATTCGTTTCCAGGTAAAATTCAAGATATTGGTTGTCACCTTTAAAGAATTTAAACATGGCTTGGAGCCAGATTATTTAAAGGACCATCTCTATCCTGTCACATCTACCCAACCCAACAGAGGGGGAAGGCAAGGAAAATTTCAAGTCTCTTCTCCTAAGGTTGAATACCTAGTGGGGCCCAGAAGAAGAGATTTCTCCATTGTGGCTCCCTCTCTTTAAAACTTCCCCATGGAGTTTAGCTTGGCCCCACTTTAACACTCTTTTTCAAAGTCCTGAAGACCTAGTTTTGCCAACAGGCCTGGGGAACCCAGAATGGGATGGAGTTCATAATGTGACTTATCTGATTGATTGTTGATGCCAGGGAGTGGAGGTTATTATTATTTTTATTGTTTGTGTATTGGGTTTTTATTTTTGCAAGCTGCTTAGAGTCCCTCCTAGATTCACTGAGAGTGAGTAAGCAACCATGTACATTTTGTTAAATAAGTTATTGGCCAACTATGAAATCTGGTATATATTCCCTACTCTGTAATTCTGTTAATATTTCTATAATAAAATTCTTTGGGGCATTTCACTCTGAGTTTGTCTTAGTGTTTAAATCCATGGCTTTTAAGGTTCAACTAGACTCAGACCTATCATCAAATCATACTACCAAATTTTGATTTATGTGTGTATGTGTGATTTTTTCCTCAATAGTTTGTGGTTGTTAAAAATGGGGCAGGAAACAGGAGTCTGTTGAGGTCTTATTCCCATTCCCTTAAAAATCTCCTCCCTTACATCCCCACAGATGTGTAAAGAGTCAGACAAAAATCAAGGTTCCCAGACCACTAGGTAAACATACAAAAATGTCCCAACAAGTACCACCCTAAGCATCTGTTAGTTCAGAAGAATGGAAGAAATAAGTCTTGAGTTTAACTATTTAAAACAGCATTTGCCAACCAGTGGGCCTGGTGGGCTGTGAGAAAATTTTGGTGGGCCGCAGAAAAATCTCACCCCCAGAGCACCCCACAAAGCAATTAATCCAGGCTGCGCAGAAACACAAGGCTGCTCAGCCCACATGGCCCGCAGGAACCCTCCCTGCCCACTTACTCCTTACCTGGCAAACTTGTCTGCTAAATTGCTCTTTTTCGACCATCATCTGTTCTGCTGTGCCGGGAGATTTAGATTAGCTAGGAAGCAGGAAATGGTTGGATTTCTTGCTTTCTAGCTAAGCACAGCCGAACCTCCTTTAGGACTGAAGGTTTGCTTGCAAGCAAATTCAGTGCAGACTCAAGGCAAGCAAATTTGAGAGACTGAGCTAGCCGATGGCAGATAGATAGATCACTGAATGATTGTGTGAGCAACTCAATCTGCCTGCTTTGCCTGATTTTGAATAAAAGTTGCTTTTTAAAAAATAAAAAAATTCAAATATTTACATACATGATGTGTTGTGAGTAAATTTTGTGAGTTTGCTTGCAAGCAAATTTTATGTGACAGATTGAGCTAGCCAATGGCAGATAGATAGATTTCTGAATGAATCTGTGATTCTGTGAGCAACTCAATCTGCCTGCCTGCTTTTGGGTAAAAGTTGCTCTTTTTTATAAAAAATTCAATATATTTAAATATATAAATATAAATATTTATAATAATTTCATACAAGCCATGCCCAGCCAGTCACATGACCACCAAGCCACACCCACAAATTAGGCCATGCTCACAGAACCAAATTATGAGTTTGGTGGTCCCTGAGGTTCAAAAGGTTGGCAACCCTTGCCTTTAAAACACCAATGTTGCCAATGTGTACAGTAATCAATTATTATGTGTGAGGCTTCATTCATGCCTTCAGTAAGGATTCTGAAGATGATTTTGAGATATTAACTCTTCTGCCAAATCAAATCAAATCATGAACAGTGTCTTTATGTACTTTTATGGAAATTTGTTTCAAGTCTTCTCAAGTATGCATGACATACTTTGTTTTGTAATTTCTCTGACAATTTTATAGGAGAGGTCACCTGAAAATGAAAGGGACTTACTACAATGATGTATATTATGTTATGAAACAATTATTTGGTTATATTTCTGACAAAATTTTGACTCTCTGTAGACTCCTAATACAAATGTGTTAAAAGGCAATAATTTTCTGTTTTTCCAACAACTTTTTTTCCTTCCAAACTAAAGTTTTAAAGAGCTGTTTTGACATCATCACAACATCAAAGTCAGAAAGCAGGAAGCTTATCAGAGAAATCCAGCCAATATCTTTCAGTCAAAAATTCCAAAAATTAAGTTATGTGATAGGACAGGTAGGGGATTAAAATAATCAATTTAAATTTGGTGATGTTGATAGTGGTGTTGGAGGAGGAGGAGGAGGAGGAGACAACAGCTAATGGTACTCAGTAGTAATCACAAAAGGATAACACACTTCTTATATAACCAAGCCTCATTTCTGATCAGGAAGACAACTTTTCAGTATCCTTGGTTTCAAAAAAAGAAAAAAGTCCCATTAACAAAAGAGTCCACTGGGGGGAAGGAGGGCAGGTAAGATGACAGAAAAAGCATCATAACACAATGCTCAGGAAATTTATTATAAAACAAACTCAAATCTTATTTATTTCATAATCTGGTCCAGGGGTGTCAAATTCAAGGCCTGCAGGCCAGATCTGGCCCATGGGGAACTTAAATCTGGCCCATGGGGCCAGCCTGGGAATAGCATATGACTGCCCCATGGTGCCTCTGCTAGTGAAAATGGGATGCGGCAAAGTGCATGTACCCCATTTTGGCTAGCAGGGTGTTGCAGGAGGTGTCCGTCCTGTCCTATCTCCTGGTCAGCCCATGGAGGAGAACTACAATGCTGATCCAGCCCTTGAAAAAATCCAGTTTGACACTCTGATCTGGCCCCATCCAGATTACATGGAAACTAACGGAAAATGCTACCTAATTATTCTTAAAATAATCTATAACATAAAAGTACATTTCATTGAATAAAACTAGGCATATACTTAATTTGATATTATTTATAATATGTTCAAGTTTTATTTTAAAATTCAAGACAGAAGCATAACACTGCTTATTTCATAGCTATCATTTATAGTAAATGCTTTCAAATCATATGAACAGAAGAGTCTTTCTGTCTTTCTTTAGAGCCAGTTACATGGGATGATCTTGAACAAAAAGCTTTCCTTAGGTGTAGTAACTTATCAACACAAGATGGTGCTCTATTCTTATGAAACTACTGGTAAAAGCAAAGGTCAAACATTTTCTGTGTTCTGGCCATTTTAGAAAAGGAACTGCTGCTTTAGAAAGCCAAGACCACTTCCTAAGTAGTAACTTAGGAAACACCAATGACTTTTTTTCCTAGATAACTTTCTTCCCTTATTGCATTTGTCACCTCTTGTTTTGACAGCAGTTGGATCAGGATTCCTTGTTGATGGCTCCTATCTACTCTCTCAGTGTGAGTTGCCTTTTGATACGTTTGTCTCCTCCTTACCAGCTGGATGTCAGCAGGACCCTGATGTCCAGCTGGAGCAGAACAACACACGTTGCTTTCCAAGGTTGCCAAGAATCTATTTAGATGATGGGTATCAAGGGGTAACTAAAAAACACATTCAAGAATCCTTCCTCCTCTTCCTGCCGCACCCCTTCCCAGAAGAGATGCACATTATATCTTTGCAGCACCTGGATTCAACCAGTGAAAATCTACAGGTTTGGAGTTTTTTATTTTTGTTTTGAGCAATAGTAAGTCAGAACTTGAAGAAACAGCCTTTTTCAGGCAGGCTATTGCATTATGAAAACGTCATACATTTCTTTCCAGAACAGAAGAGAAGGCAATACCGTAAAATATATCTCTAGAAAATAGGTATGCATTTCTTCACTTTTTATAATGAAAACATAATTTTGCATATGTAAAACTGGAAATGAAGAGGTACCTCATTTGTGTGTGTTTAAATTAAATACTTAATTCAAGTAGTGATGGTAGAAGTGTATTGGTTTTAGCAAGTTTCAAGATCAATGCTCTATTCCTGCCTTTATTTACCAACAGCTATTCTTCAAAATATTTTTAACCTGGAAGTTCTGTGTAGCCGTAATGGCAAATAGTCATTCTTTAAACCTCCCTCCCTCCCTTTACAAAAACTGGTCTGATCAGTAGTATCTAGTGATAATACTTATGTATTATTCTAAGTATTAAAAGAATATTGAGCTAGGATCATAGTTCTGTCACAGTTTCCTTTGAGGAGAAAGATAGGCTATAAATTGAATTATGAAGAACAAGAACACATGGGTACTGTTTGTTTGTGGGTTTCTCAGGAACATCTACTTGGCCACCATTCCCTGCTATGTCATCTAAGTTAGTTTTACATTTATTGATAACTTACAATAAATATCTGTACATTTAAAAATATTTACCAAAAAGCATTACTTGAACATTCACTTGTTTATTTCAGATAACTTGACAAATACTCAATATTCATATTTTAATACATAATGTACCTGAAAATACAAAATTAAGCTAATGAAAAACTATCCAAACTTTCTTTTATAAAAATTTCCTTCAAGATTATGAGCAATGTTGGGCAATTGACACATTTCATCTTTTAAAACACCAACATGGTTCCTCATTATTATAACATCTCTATCAGAATTAATTAAAATAAAAATGTGAATAACATTAAATTTGAAAGAGAAGGAGCTTGACAGCAAACTGATAATGATTTATATGACTTCTGAAACCTACATATAAATAAAATCATACTGCATGGTAATGAAATGGTATAATACCAGGGATTCTGGGAGCTTGATAAATACTACAACCAGCTACTTTCTGCTTTGTAGTATTGTGCTTTTTATTATTCTTATTCTAATTAAACATTGGAATAACTGTTGATCTTATTTTGTCTCTTGCTTGTAAAGCTATATCACAATATAGAAATCATATTTTAATATTATATTAAGAATGCTACCTAATAAGATGTTTATATTCTATATCAATTTGCATATAGTTTGAAAGTTTTAATTACCAAAATTTTAGCATTTTTTTACTTGTTATTATGAATTTCATAGATTTTTTTTTCATTAGATTGGAGAATCTGCACAAGCTTCCAAGCAAATAGCCTGGAGTTCGATCCTGATGAGGCTCAAGTTGACTCAGCCTTTCATTCTTCTGAGACCAGTAAAATGAGGGCCCAACTTGTTGGGGCAATGTACAAGTAATGCTTCTAAGTTGTAAACTGCCCAGAAAGTGCTCTAAACCACTATGGGGTGATATATAAGTCTAAATGCTATTTTATTGCTACATAATTTCTAATAATTAGATTTAAGTAAGATGAAACAAACAGAAAGCTCAAGTAATGAAGCAAGATAAGTATAGTAGTACATTTGTACACACAAAAACAGAGATGGATGATAATCTGAAAAATGATCTGCTTCAAACTTTATACAACTTTTGACACAAGTAATCATTCTATTTCTTCTCTATTTATTCCACTTCTCTCTATTTAAGCAGCACAGATGTACACATTGGCAAACTACTGATGTGTAAACCAAACATTGCCTTTAACAGAAAAAAGTGTTAGGGTATGCATTTTCTATTTTAGAATATATGAGTACGCCAGATAATTTGCAACTATGATATGCAATTGTTATTCTATAACATAATATCTATAATGAATGAAATAATAAGTTTCTATTATCTATCCCCCATATACTATTTAATTGTACTCCTAATTCTATGATCTTAGTTAAGCAATTACTTTAACTAGACATAATTACATATTTGAGACATGTAATTATGATGTGCAAAGCAATTCAATAACTAGAGTATATAAATACACGGGGTTATATTCCGTACATAAATTTAAGTAGCATTTAATAGAAATATGAAGTTATATCTGAAACCTCACATATAATATGGCTCATAAGATAGAAAGACATTGTAGGTCATGTTACCTGTATCACTGATTCATGGTGTTTTTTCCTTAGGAAGTTTAAATCTTCCTTAAATGTACTTATAAAGGAAAATATTTGTAACTCAGGGTTGACATGAGGGTCCTTAGTGCTCTCTAAGCTTGTTTGTTTTCTTGCAGATGTTTCAATACCCAAACTAGGTCACATTAAAACTAGGTTAAATTTAATTTTTAAATACTCTGTAGTGTGATTGTGATGTGGTGTTTGGGGCACTGTGCTGGAGTAGCTTTCAAATTTCACTGTATTTGTAGAATGCAATGACAATAAAGGTTTTCTATTCTATTCTATTATCAGTCCTAGCACTATCTAGTTTGGGTAATAAAATACTTGCAAGAAAACAAGTAAGTTCAGAGGACACCAAGGACTCCTCTTCCTTTTATGTGTTTGAAATTGAATTTGAAATTGTACAGAGTAACATCAGGAATAGTTTATCATATACTGCAATTTAAAGGTTGAATAAAGGAAAGGAAAAGACAAAAAAGGCCTTTCATTTCAAATTATCCAGAATGTTCTATAAGAAATATAAACTGAAAAACAGTATATTTAAATGAATTGAATTTACATTAAAACACAGTCTGTAGGTTATCAAGAGCTTTTTCCCCTTTCTTAAGTGAGTTAATCAAAGAGCTAATTTTCTAATGTACCATCAGCCTTTATTTAACAAATGGAATTTCTTATCTGTCTACATATCTCTAATTATTTATTACTAAACTATCTATCAGTACATGCTAAGAGTTCATTTATAAATATCAAAAGAAAAAAAATTCAGCAATCTCCCTTTATGCCCTTGCTTTTGATTGTACAAAATAAATCTGTTTTTATTCTAAGAAATATTTATTATGGTGTCTTTGACAAAAAGATCCCATTAGATTTTTTTTATGCTGTTTTGTTAAAGCCACAAAACAGAAAATGCCCTGTAAAAGTTTCACCATACAGATTCTACATTTGATGTCTATCTCAACTAGCACTTTTCCCTCAAATTGGAGAGGAGGTTGTACAAATATACAGAAAACTTTGGTTACCCACTTTTTCTGATCTCCCCTTGCAATGGAACATCATAATTAATACTACATCTCTGTTTTATTGCATCTATTCTAATTAATTCTTTCAGAAGAATTATCAACATGGTTATAATGATATATGTTCTGAAGAATTTTAAATAATTTATGTTATGTGAACAGAAATAAGTTATGACTGAACAACAACTTCCCCTACAACCTCTATGTCACATGGTACTTTGACAAGATCTGCAAGAGCCATTTTGACTTGTTTTGGGGTTACAAATCCAATGCTATTTTTGTCGCAATTGCAGATGTAGACTCTGATGAAAAAGATTATGCTGTCACATGCATGTCCAGATTGCCAGAAACAAGAATATAAGACAAACAGACCTTCCCAAAGTACAGAAACAAATTCTGATACAAAAACTATTAAGGCAACTTTTAGGAATAGAGGATGGACAACTAGAGATACCTTGTTGGTTCTAGGTCAGCTACAGACTATAATGATTTACAGACCTTTGTTGAACAAATACATGTAGATTCAGAGAAATTGTTAGAGTTCCAAGCCAACCCAGCAAAAGAAAAGGCCACACTGCGAATAGAACGGGTTTCTTAACTGGAGATTTGGCTTGGCACACAGTGAACAATGCAAGTAAAGGGGTTTCTAGCCAGCATTACTGGCTTCTGCTAGCCAGCTGGCTATAAGGACTCAGCACGCCCTGCCTTCCTGTTACCTTCTGGCTCCAGCAAGTACTCTTCGGGCCTGGATAGCTCCTGAACTGGCCACAACTGACTTGCCTCCTGGCTCCTCACTCTTCCAGACCCCTCCCAGCATATGAGTCCCATCACCCAACACCCAACTGTCATGACCCCATGCACCCCCACTTCCCCTGTGCATGTGTAACAACTCTGAACTGGTGCATTGGCAACTTTAAACGGCGTGCTATCTTGGATGTTGACAGAAATATCTATTGATACATCCAGGATGTGATATTTATTTCAGAAGCAATTGGCCAATACTCTAACTTTATGCTACTTAATGTCATCAATATATTAAGTACAGAAGAGTCATCACTATTGTGGAGGTCTTGTATCTCCTACTTGCACATCTCTTAGTACTGAGATAAAAGGTAGAGCCTTTAACCTTATTCTTAATGGCCAGGAAGTTTCATTGTTCACAATGATTCACAAAGCAAGCTGGTGCGGGACCTTTTAAGGTTTTAAAGGTTTGCCACTACTCTTTTAAATTGAACTTAGAAACAAATAAATAGCCAATAAAACTGAAACAAAATAGTGCAATAAGTTCTGTTGCTGGGCACCAGCCCACTTTTAAGAACAAATGCAGTTTTCAGAATGTCTACTTTAGTTTTAGGGAAAAATTATCATGTAATCTGCAACTCTTACACTGCAAAAAATATGGACTACACAACTCTATCAGGGCAAAGTAATAGACGTAGAAGTCTATCTACATAGACTTCTGTAAAGACTTTGATTCAGTGGTACACGACAAACTACTCCTAAAACTAAAATTTTACGGTATCTCTGAACACCTGCATAACTGGATAGAAGCATTCCTGTCAAACAGACAACAAATGGTCAAAACTGGGAGCAAGGCAGTGTTCTAGGACCAACTCTTTTCATACTCTACATAAATGACCTCTGTGATCATTTCAAGAGCAACTGCGTTCTCTTTGCTGATGATGTAAAGCTATTCAACACCACAGACAATACTGTTACCCTTCAAAAAGACCTTGACTATGTATCAGAATGGTCAAACAAATGGCAACCTTAAATCTCAACAAATAAATGCTCTGTCTTACATATTGGCAAAAAAAATCAGAAAATAAAATACAGGTTGATTAGTCAAGACCTTGTTGATGATCCAAACTCTGTGAAGGATCTTGGAGTACTCATCTCAAATGACTTAAGTGCTAGAGCCCACTGTAACTACATAGCCAAAAAGGCGTTAAGAGTCGTTAACCTAATCTTACATAGCTTTTTCTCTGGTACTATTACACTAATAACTAGAGCATACAAAACATTTGCTAGACCAATACTTGAATACAGCTCATCAGTCTGGAACCCACATTACATATCTGATATTAATACAGTTGACAAAGTCCAGAAATCTTTCACAAGAGTTTTCCACTCCACTACTCGTTGCAGAATACCTTATGCCACCAGACTCGAAATTCTAGACCTAGAAAACCTAAAACTATGCCGCCTTCGGTCCGATATAAGTATAGTATATAAAATCATACATTGCAATGTCCTACCTGTCAATGAATACGTCAGCTTCAACCATAACAACACAACAGACACAAACTCAAGATTAATCACACCAAACTTGATTTTAGGAAATACGACTTCAGCAACAGAGTGGTCAACTCTGTGGTTTTTTTCCCCAAAACCTTTAATCTTAGACTGTCTACTATTGACCTCACCCCTTTCCTAAGAGGTCTGTAGGGGGCGTGCTTGAGTGCACCAACGTGCCTACTGTCCCTGTCCTATTGTTTCTTTTATATATTTTTTTAGTTTTCTTATATGTATCCATGTATTCATAACTATGTTTTTACTTATACTATTATCTTGTAAGCAATTAGCAAATATATATATATATAGCAATATATATATATATATATATATATATATATATATATAT
>NW_020769324.1:18242638-18253217 GCF_900518735.1 Pseudonaja textilis
ATATATATATAAATAGTTGATAAATCAAAACTGATCAAATGACATCTATTTGGAAAACCTGAAGGTCCACAGAGAATGCTGGAATAGACATAATGATGTTGAATGGATGCAACTAAAACTATAAACAAAGGAATACCTTTGGGGGAATACCTGGATATGAAAATGATTTTTTTACATGATAAAGAGGCTCTTTTCTAAGAATACAGACAAAATATTAATTAACATGGAAAAGAACTTCTTGCAGATTTAGAATATGAACCATGATGATGGATAGTAGCAATGATACACAACTGGGGAATCATTTGTGTCTAGAAAGATACCAAAAGGCAGATGTAGAATCTATTTCAGAGAACACTATCTTATTTCTTGACACACACACTCACACCCAAAAAATACATGCAAAGAAACCTCTTCTTCAGCCCAGACTAACTTGTCAGGACACCATTTTGGGAAAGAAATGAATATAGAGTTCATTTCACATGTTCCACTAACATGTTCCATATCAGCTCTGGAAAGCAGCATGCATTTATGGAAAGTCAAATTAATCACTTAATTGCATGATTAATGCAATTCTAGAAGATAAAAAGATTTATCAGCTAATATCAACATGACTGAAGAACCTCTTTAAAAAAATAAATAAATCAAGAACTGCATTTCCTCATGAGTGGTTATAGAAAGTAATTTATCTGTGGTAAGTGAGACGAAAGCCATTACGATAAAAAGTCAATGGTCTAGTAGCAAGTCTTTCTTTTTGCTACTCTCTTATCATTTCCTTTATTTTGGGGAAGCAGGAGAAGGATAGATAGATCCTTTAAAAAATTACATACATGTTAACAGTTTTTATAGTTGTTTAATTAATTGTCTCTGCCTTGTTCAGTTACATGTGGAAGTAAGTTTGATTCTATATTTGAAGAATCCGTCCTCTCACATTGTGTTATTCTAAAAAGGCAACAATGAACTTAATATAAAGAACACTGGCAGGTAATAATTTTGGATAAAAGGAACCTAAACACTTATATAAATGAGTATTTCTAGGATTCCTATTATATGTCATGCTCAATGCTGTAAATAGCCAACTTATATTCACAATAGTCCAGTTTAGTGCATATATATTAAATAATATTTTATGTAAATTTTAACAGTTTTTTTAAAAGCTAAAATTCAAAACACAGAATAATAAAATATAGAATAAAAAACATAGAGGTGTTTTTAGTGATCTTCCCTTACAGACTTTTGCTCAGAAGTGGAAAAGATCATATGATATTGATGTGAATATGTAGCAGACAATCTAATTAAGGAAATCAAAGAAGTAGTTCAGAGGCTAAGCTATCTCTAGTACCATATCAAATATCAGCTACAAAACAGGAAGCAGCATTCAACCTACCACCAAAGACCACCAAATCAAGGACCTTCACAAATCTCCAAATACTTCAAAGGTGGACAAATAGGCTAATTCCAGACAGCTGAATGAAAGCTCAAGTAAACTAAGTTGAGTCTAAAATTCACAGGATGGAGATACCCCTAAGTAAAAGGTCCTGGATACTTTTCCACCTGAATTGAATGGGTGTGATAGTAGTTGGATATCGACTAGTAGTCTGGAGTGATACTAGACCCATGAACTCCCCTAAAACACCTTATTTATCAAAGACCATCAGATACTTCTTGTATCTGTACATTAACTATGGATCTATGGATCTTTCATAGTCAACTTAACACAGTCAAGTGACAGTCATTTGATGTATCTTCAGCATCTTAGTTGAAAATAGGAGGTAGTACTAATGACTCTGGCCTAAAGAAAAGGTTGAATTTCTTGAATCTATTACTTTTTTGTGTTTTAATTCTCAAGAGAAAATTCCATTTTCAAGAGAAAATTCCATTTTTAAGAGAAAATTATCCCATCTATGTCAACCAACCATATTTGGTGAAGAAATAACACATAAACTCTGTGGAATTTGTGGACTTTATAGAAGATAGATGCAGAATGTTATTTTATATTTTAGGCAGACAGGAAATATTATGGAAATGAATTAGAATGAAATATTTCACTCATTTTATCACACAATAGCTTTCTTTGTTTTCCTTGAAACTTCTGAAATTAGTGTTCTCACCGCAGACACTGTAGATGTCTCAGTGACTGGGCTGGTCTTAGACAGTTTTAGAACAGTTCACCAGAATTCGGTGGGAGAAAGGAGGGAAGCACTTTTGTATGTTTTAAACCTGACACCACCATCAAGATCTATTCAATTAAAGTGTCATGTCTCATCTCAACTGGAAAAACAAAGGTAAAAAGCCAACTGGTTCAATAGCATTTAACAGCTGATAATAGTGTTTCTGCCTGATTTAGTCTAATTACACAGATTGCCATGTTCTGTGTTACAGGCAACCATGAATTATCTGTTCCCTAACTCGACTGTATATTTTTCCTCAGATTTTTGTGGTTAAGGTCCAAATAAAATTGCTGCACACAAAAGTTAACCTCTTCAAATTGAACTATTAATTGTTGCATTTTTCTGGTTTCTGCTTCACGAAGGGTTAAGGTCTGCCTGAAATCTCCATCACATGTGAAATACAAAGTCATAAAAAGGTGAATGAAAAATAATATAGCAGTTGCCCCCCAACATATTAAATTGCTTTGACTATTAGAAATATATTCTAATATGGCCTAACCAGAAATATAACATACTAGTCTGATTATCACAAACACTTTCTACATTTAAGAAACAATGTACTTCCCAAAATAATTCCAGATCATAATTTCAATATAACACAAGGGAGAAATTGTTAAATATATGACTGGGGAAATCATCATATTACTGATATTAATGTTAAAAAATGAAATCAAAATCAAATTATGTTTTTCCTTATTTTCTTACCAACTGCTGGTATGTCACAAGAAGGTCAAATACTATATGGTCCCTGCCCAGAAAATATTGATGAAGTTATTCTCTCCATGAAATCTGTTGCTGGATACAGTTTTTGTAGTCTGACTAATAGTAGGGCTTTGAAAAACATTTCTGGAGATTCATCAAGAATACCATTCAGGGAAAAATTCATGAAAGAATGAAAACATCTTCTGCAACCTACCGCACCTTAACCCCCTAAATATGGCATTACCTGCCAGTCTTTCACACACTCCCCAAAAGTGATCAATTCACAAACACTTATTAAAATGAATGAACCAATTTTGTATCATGGCTTAGTTGGTTGCAACGGTTAAACCCAACAGCATATGCAATCCTCTTTTTTTTATTAAAACTGACATCTACCCAATAATGTTCCAAAAGCCTATTATTTTAAATTGTTATTTTATTTATACATATGCATGCATTTTTCTCTTACAAAGACATGCATTCAGAGTAAGAACTTTAGGTGAATAAGTCTAGTCAATAGTCAGGGGAATTTCTTGGTGAATTTTGCTTTTTCTTCCTATTATGTTTCATCTCCATGCAGCCAGAATTCCCCATCAATATTATTAGTCGGTATCCTCCAGAGACTCCCTATGTGAATTTGCTCTTGCTGATTTATTCCCATATAGATTTAACAGGAGAGCTAGGGAGATCTCAGGGGCTCAGTAATACTTAAATAGACCTCTGTGTATAGAAATATTGCTGATCTCCTCTTCTCCAAAATTTTCCCTCTTTTC
Source organism: Pseudonaja textilis (assembly GCF_900518735.1). The sequence continues at coordinate 18,246,282 of NW_020769324.1, forward strand.
TTTCTATGATAAACTGACTGACTTAGATAAGATTTTGACAGGTACTGATGAAAAGGTGATTAAAAAATTGTATGGATATTTATTAGAAATTAAACTAGAAGAAGAACGAGTTAAAGAAATTATGATTGCTTGGGGGTAGAATTTTGGATATGGGATTGATTTAGAGAAATGGCAAAAATTGTGGTCTCAAAATTATAAATGACAATGTCAACAGCATATAAAGAAAATTTGTACAAGATGTTTTACAGGTGGCATTTCCCCCCAACAAGAATAGCAAGAATGTTCAAGAATAAATCCGGAAAATGTTGGAAATGTCATCAGACACCTGGCTCATATTACCATATGTGGTGGACTTGTGCGGATGCTAAAACATACTGGACTAAAATCCACATGTGGTTGGAAAAAATGACAAAAAAACATATAGACTTGAAACCAGAGATATTTTTATTGGGAATTTTACCTGAAATATATAGTAAAGACTTGAAATACCTGATTATAAATGTATTAACAGTGACTAGGATTGTATTTGCTAAAAACTGGAAAAATGAGAAAATACCATAATAGGAGGAAATCATTAAGAAAATATTGGAATGTGCTGAAATGAGTATATTGACATTTGAAATTAGAGAACAAGAGGATAAACAATTTTATAAAATTTGGGATCTTTTCTATCAATGGTTAGACAATAAAGTACAGTAATGAAATATGTAGACTTTTAGAAAATAATAAATAGATAAAGATGTACTTCTTTCTTATTATATCTACAAAATGATTTTAGGATAGATTTGGGATGATAATATGAACTGTTATAAAATAAACTAAGTAAATTATGGTTATCTTGTAAAACATGAATGAATAAAAGTATAGTCAAATGATTGATTAATAATGAGACTAAGGTATTTAATTTTTGATTGACAATATGAGATTATATGTAATGTAATTGTAATTGAAGACTACGAAATGGAAGCACAAAACAATTTGTAAACCAACCGGCACACTGTATGTACACCTATGGAAGATAGCTTGATGTTTTTGTTTGTTTTTGTTTGTTTTTAAAAACCAATATTTTTTTTTAAAAAAAAAGAACTGTTGCTGATCTTTTTAGTTTGGGGATGGGGGGGGGTGGAATGGTCCTTGGGGAAGCCCAGATTTCTGCAGTTTTTAAATCTCATATTGTACAGAAATGTTATGACTCTTTTCTCTAGAGATTGGTGACTATCATCATTCTAGTTACAAATCTTGCATTTATAAAACAAGCACCACAACAAACATGCACCAAAACATTTTTAAGGTTGATTCATTTAAAATACCAGAAAAATATAGGTTTTTCCACACACTGTTATGACATTTCTAACAAACTGTGTCACTAATTAATTTTCATAATATACAATTTGGTAACTGAGTACCATATTTGGACTCACAAAAGTTAATGCTTGTGAACATGCATAAGGGCCATTACAAATGCTACTGTCTTATGCTTCACATCTTTACCATAAAAATATTAGGGTGCAGTAAGATACATATACACCATCAGCATGGCCACAAAGTGCACAGACCTACTTTTTTTTCTTTGCTTTAGATTTTCACATATTGGGACAATTGTTAGGTAATTCCCCGTTAGGAGAATGAGTGCACAGAGGGAGACGTAGTGAGAGTAATGTTGAATAACACACACACAGCACACAGCTACACTGTATAGTAAAATGTAGGTTTTTACTGCCAGTAAACGGTTAAGCAAAGTCTAACAAGCAGTCCAAGTCATTCACAGTTAAAGCAGTCAGTTTTCAGTCCAGGGATAATCCAAATAACAAAGTCCAGTATCAAAAACAGTTCAGTAAAAGACTCACATCAAATCCAAGAATAACTATGATCAACAGTCAATAGGGAAATGCAGGAACAGCAACCACTCTCAGCAACAACAGAACAGAACAACCCAGGTTTCTGGCTCCATCTTACAGCTGTTTGAGGAACCAAACCCAATTACAATTTTAGCATTCCCTTAAAGAGACAGTATTAAAATGTCTATCCTGGTTTATATATTCTCCAACCCAACTGTTAGGTGACTTACATTCCTAACAACAATGTTCCAAAAAGCTCTTTTATTGAAAGGTAGGCTAAAACATGATGACACAGCTCTACTTTAAATATCTTTCAAGATAAAATATTCTGGCAAATTCATTGCAGGAAACTAAGGTCATGTTGAAGATTCTACAGCAGAAGGATGGAAGGATGGAAGTAGAAGAATTACTAGGTTTCATTCAGCTTTATACTTTGCAGTTTATAAAGGTCAGTCTTCAATGAACAAGTGAAGAAAGTCTAGACTTTTTATCAGGCTTTCATTTTGCTAATTCTCTGAAATGGAGCTTCTGATTAACAAGTAATGGAATATATAGTGGGTTAGGGAAAGGGATGCATCAATATCCTAGCAACCAATTAGAACAATTGCAGGATCTCTCTCCTGTGGGAAAAAACATAACTGACACACTTCCTGCAAACAGAAATAAATGGACTTCTTAAAACAAGTTTTATAGTCAATGAAAAGGGACAAACAAGATGTTCTGTATTCAGGGTAAATATTTCTTCTATAAAACAAATATATATTATAATAATAAATGCATAAGAAATATCTGTTTCTTGCAGAGTCATCTACAAATAAAAAGAATTTCACCTTTAATAAAACCTCACATATCTGCATGCAAGCAAAATATAAACATACTCATTTAACAATATTTTAAATGCAAAGCATAACTGGGCTTGCATTCATTTTTATTGTTCTGGACATTCTAGCTTTTGTGTGTGTGTATTCCTGATATTACCTTGAAATATTGTTATACAAATGCCTTAATGGCCACTTTCTATTCTTGCAGAAGCCATGAGGACCCCCAATTGTGCACTGGGGCTGTCTGGGCGATGCCACCCTATCTAGGGTTAGTATTGGAAAAATCTTATTTCCAGAAGACCCAAATATCCAAAGCCATTCTGTCTTCTTGAGTTGAGTTGCAGTCCATTGCACCCCATCCTGACCTTTGAAAGTTCCAGCACTAAAACAGGACATATATGGCATTGCTTAGGTAGCCTCAGATAAAGATAAACACCCAAACTGTTGGATCTCTTCACTCAACAGCTTAATGTATATGTTAAAAAGGAAACTGAACTCTGGAGCAACCCAGAAAGTAGGGGTCATGGACTAGGTCTCTTCCTATCAACACTGACTGGAACTGGCTCCAGAGGAAGGAGGAAAACCAGCAAAGATAGTGCCACCTTACTCCAACTCTGAGTCTAACATGTAAATGATTTTTAAGGCTGTTGAGAGGTCAAGAAGAGTAAGGATGGTAACGTACACCAGCCTGCTTCTGCCGGAAGACTTATAAGGGTGAAATCAATGTCATCTCAGCCCTGTAACCTGGCTTGAAAATTGACCGAAAAGAATCTACTGTACCCAATGTCTTCTGCAGTGCCATGTCAACAACTTCTCCACAACTTTCCCCCCAAAGAGGAGGTTTGATGCTGAACAAAAGCTATCCAGATTGGCCAGATTGAATGACCATCCCTTCAGGAGAGAGCATACTGCCTCTTTAATAGCCAAGAAAAACCTTTCCCAAGAATTTATTAATCACTGTTCAGAACCAATCACATGATTACTCTAAGACAGTCTTAACCAGCCAGGAATGATATGAACATCACATAGAGATGATCCAGCAGCTGCCAGGTCACTGTCCACTTTCTCAGGTGTAATGGGATATAATTGCACCTCCAGTTAACCTTGCAAGATTTCATCCCCATGTTCTTCATCATGAAATATGCTGGGAATTTGAATTTGGTCTACAATGAACCAAGTTGTTTCAATTTGATCTACAATGGATTCCATTTTACGGCAGAGCAATAGAGGTTGCTAGGTCAAGAGTTTGCATGGTTATCTGGGTGAATTTTGATCAGATTCTAATAACAATTCTGGCTTGTGTTTGATCATATTCACTCCTCATCATTTGCCAGTGGTACTCTAGGCAGCCCTCTTTAGCTCCCTTAACTTCTCTGTATACCATGGGAAGTACCAGGAACCATGGGTGCACAGAGACCACTCAAATATGATCCAATCCAAACCTATCCTATATGGCCACCAAGCTAATGCTGTACTTGACTGTCAAATAAAAATAGTGGATTTTCTAAAATCTAATATTTGAATGGGATTTGCTAAATAGTACTGTAACTGGATTCACTCTGGTTTGGTTACCGGGACCAGAGGTTTTGTCTTCCAAGATTTCAAAATCATGCTAGAGCCCATCTTTGGAGAACATCTCTTTCTGCAACATTATCCTGAGACACGTATATTCGTCTTCATTTGTAGTACTGTAACTGAATAGGGTTTGCTGTGCATCAAGAGAACGGAGAATTTGCTTTACAATATATGTCAAATTGCAAATAAACAGATACGGGGAAATGAGTGCAGAAAGAATAAAAATCAAAGAACATTTTTGGTCTCTTTCTAAGTTTGTTTGCTTTCAAGATACTGAAATAAATGTTTCCTTTTCCTCTGTCTCCCTTTCTTTCTTGTTAGTAATGGTTCAAATAGGTAATTCTGAGGGACCTAAAGAATAAAAAAGTCCATTGCACTATTGCACCCCTGATGATAGTTTCTTCCTTTTTAAAATAAAAAATAGTATATTTATATTGACATAAATTACAAAATTAAATTATGTAGAAAATGATGCATTGTTTATGTTACAAATTTCACAAAACAGAGGCTCTGCAACTTCCAAGTTCAGTTCATGTCTCTTTCTTACATTATTAAATAAACAAACAACAAGATGTTGTCATAAACCAGCTTTTCATCAGACATATCATTGTTTGCTCAAATAAAATTGTTTGGCAAATACCAAAGCTTATATTTAAATATATAATTGTAACATTGCACCTTTTTAGACTGAACTAAATCATTAAAATAAGGTGTAAAAACTAATAGAAATTATTTCATAAGGTTCTTGGAGAAAGCAATACAAGAACAGCAACAGTTCTCTGAGGCTGCTTCTTTCAGAAGTTCATCTCAACCGAATACATCTAAGGAAATCTCTTTTTGCAAATTTTCTGCATAGAGCTTACATGAAATCTTTACATATCCCTTGGTGTGTAAAGTAAACGAAAGGGAACTGTTTTATGGTACAGTTTTGCCAATGAAACAATGAACTGTTTCATTGGCAAAACAATGAAAAACAATGAAAAATAGCTAACAAACCATAAGAAAACATTATGGGTGCTTTTTTTAAATGATAATTTGTTTATTGCTACAATATCATCAAGTGTTCTATGTAAGTTGGATTCAAGTTGAACTTTAATAAAGCAAAACATAAATAGAGGCTATGTAACTGAAAATGATTTCCTGTAGCCATTTTATTAGAAAAAAGAAATAGGAAGCAGGATCACTTAATCAATTCAGTTTAGAAATTCTTCTTTTATTGAACATTTCCATTCCATAACAGAGTACCCCATTGTAGCAGCAGCATTATCTGGTCCATAACATATTAAGAAATTGTATTTACTTAAGTATTTTTATTGATAATATAGAAAATTATACTAAATAATTTTTGATGCATTATGTAGCACATCTTAGCACAGAACCATATAATTTTTGATGGGTACTAACTGGATTTTCATCAAAATGGATGCAGTCAATTTAAGCACATTTATTGGAAATAAAGAAGACACTCAGTATCTATGGAGATCCTCAATCATTCAGATCATGGTTATCCTGAAAATGGTTTTCCAAAAGGCAACTGGACTTTTTTCTTCTTCTTGAAAACATCCAAGAAGCTTCTTTAGTTCTGAGTGAATGGTGGGGAATGGAAGGATTTACATTCTTTATATTCATTAGCACTCCCTCCTCCTTCTCTGTTGAGAGAAGGCTATTCAGTTTTAACATAGATGGCCTCTTTGACCCCCTCTTTCAAACCTATGGTTGTCTCTGAGCTTTCTCTCAACAGGGGAAGGGATACAACATCATCTATCTCCTGTCTACAACACAGTCCTCTCAGAAGTCCCAAGAAGGTTCCACACCCATTTGCACCCTGACTCAGATTATTGTAAATATAGAGAAGTAATTTACATTCAGAGATTTGGGGTGATCAAATCATTATTACCTTTTTGGATTAAATAAAGCTTTTAAGGACTACCCATGCTCAAGCTGCTTATTTAATTTCACCATTTAATTGTTAATGTTATTAAACAGCAAAGAGTGGTAAGGTCCAGTTGATCTATAGTACAGAGTCAGTTGCACTTAATTAAAGGCAGTAAAATGTATGTGGAAAGGTATACAGACTGGAATCTTATATATTGTTTGAATTCTTTTACGGATTCTTTTTAAATTATTCTTCACATAATTGTTCCAAAAATCTCCAGATTAATACAGACAAGTAGTTCAAGTTATTTATCTCAGATTATTACTGATATCAATAGATAATTAAGTATGCCTATGAGAATGTAGAATGTGATTAAAATTAATATCAAGTTTCTCATAAAAATATAGATCAAATTACTCAGTGCTTGCAATGTTCTTGTAATGTAGCCAAAGAGTTTCCACAGCCATGTGATCTCACTGTCATATCTGTTTGACACATGAGCAGATTTATTTCCAAGTCAGCTGTAGTACTGAAATCCGTTTTCCGCTACATGCACTGAACCTTTGCAGAGTTGGAGTGTGCTCATTTTCTCATTGCTGGGAACATTTATTTCTGAGGGACAGTTTATTATGCTCCAGAGAGAGGGGGGGGAGGGGGGGAGGGATGGAGGGAAGGAGGGAGAGGGGAAGAAAGAAAGAGAAAGGAAGGAAGGAAGGAAGGAAGGAAGGAAGGAAGGAAGGAAGGAAGGAAGAAAGAAAGAAAGAAAGAAAGAAAGAAAGAAGAAAGAAAGAAAGAAAGAAAGAAAGAAAGAAAGAAAGAAAGAAAG
>NW_020769324.1:18253227-18270016 GCF_900518735.1 Pseudonaja textilis
GAAAGAAAGAAAGAAAGAAAGAAAGAAAGAAAGAAAGAAAGAAAGAACATCTGCTGAAATCAATTCTGCTACCCCTCTTTCCCCCCTCATATTCTTTAATCTGATGCCAACAGATAGACTGTGCTATATTTGTTTAAATGATAAGGCCTTTGGGAGACAGATGTTTGATGTGCTCACTTGTTTAGTTTTCACACCTTCCAAACTGTTTTGCTTGTTTCTGAATTGATGGACATCTTAATTATTCTGCAGCTGGAAGTGTTAATTTTGCTAAAGAACTAGATGATAATTCACATGTACTAAAAGTTCCCACCATGCTTTTGCCAAGGTAAGTTGAGCACCCTTTACTCATTTGTATAACACACAACTGTTTTGCAAATGTTCCTGCAAGCAAAATTATCAGCCTGATTTTGGATTAGACCTTATACCAGTTGTTTTGATAGGAACAAAATAAATAAATTTGATATGCATTTTGCATGTATTTTTTCAAAACCATTGCCTCATACTGTTCATAAAGTATAATATTAAAGGTACAGTCTGTCTGGACATTCAAACTTTTATTCCATTAATAGAATTTAATTTGATAAGTTACAGCATAAATTTTGTGAGAAATCCTGTCCTGTTCTTGAAACAGAATAAAGCATATTACAATAAGTGACTGTGCTGGTACTTTTTTTCACTTATCATGTCCTGATTTGTCACTTTACTCTGGCTGGACCAGAGGTTTTAAATACCTTTATTTTTTATTGGTAAGAATTTAGCAATATTCAACTTTTTCTCAGTAACAAGATAGAAAGAAATGAAATTGAAATTAATGTAACTAAATTTATGTATCTAAATATATGCTAAAAACCCAAAAACTTTGGACAAGATCCATGGAGAGTTCCACAAGTTGTTACTAGCTTTTAATTTTTAATATGAAAAGTAACTCATAAAACACATATTACTATTTAAATAATCCGAACAGTCCACTAGAAGTGAAAAAAGATATGATGTTAGAATAACTATCAAATACTATACCATAGCTTCCAACAAAACAACCTTAATTCCAAGGGGAAATATGAAAAAGTTCCATGAGGGATCATAAACTAAAAGTTTCACTGCATTTCCTCTTTCTTTTCTTTTCTTTTCTTTTTTTTTCTTTTCTTATTTTCTCTTTTCCTTTCTTTGTTTCCATCCTATCATTTTGATCTAGAGTGCAGAGAAGAGCAAGAAAGATGTTTCGGGACAGGAGGCTAAAACATAAATAATCATTGCTGGAACTGGGTATGTTAGTCTGATGAAAAGAAGGACTAGGAGTGACATGATAGCAGTGTTCCAATATCTCAGGGGCTGCTACAAAGAAGAGGGAGTCAAGCTATTCTCCAAAGCACCTGGGGGTAGGATAAGAAGTGATGGGTGGAAACTAATCAAGGAGAGAAGCAACTTAGAACTAAAGAGAAATTTCCTGACAGTTAGAACAATTAATCGGTGGAACAACTTGCCTCCAGAGACTGTGAATGTTCCAACACTGGAACTTTTTAAAAAGAGATTGGATAACCATTTGTCTGAAGTGGTGTTGGGTTTCCTGGCTAAGTAGGGGGGTGGACTAAATGACCTCCAAGGTCCCTTCCGATTCCATCTGGGCCATTTGGTATAGGTAAGATTTAAAAATTGTGTAAAGTGCCTCATATAATCATAATAAAGCCAGAAACAAAAAGAATATTGAAAATGGTTAGAATAAATTAAAGATATAATGTGACAAAATAATATTATGTTATATAGTATCTTGTTTTTTTATCAATATCTTTGACTAATAAGGGAACTATATGGATTTTTCAATTTACATGTAACAATATCTTATGAGTTAAATTAGATGAATCTAACTCAAGCCTTCCAGTTTCAGCTTATGCTGAAACTGGAAGGCTTGAAAAATATAATTCATCTGTTAAACAACTTGTGTAAAAGATGTCAGTCTCTATGCTTTCCTCCCTTCAATCTTGCTCCACCAATTTTTGGAAACATCAGAACAAATCTTCAGACCACTACTAAATTAATTAGGCTCCTATTCACAAAAGAACAAGACCAAAAAAAGACAATAAATGTCTAGAGGGTAGAAAAGCAGTTTTCAAGCAGCAGAAATCAAAAAAAGCAGAATGTACAAAAGAAGAAGAAGAAAAGGATAACACAAAGAAAACATGCAGCGCACCATAGAGGGAGGTAGTGAAATAGAAGCTTTAAAATAATAACACAAAGGACACACTGGGAAAAGAATTTGGAACTTTAAAGGTTCACAAGAAAAAGAATTAAAACAAGGAGAAAGCTACAGAAATTTCAGAGAATATAAAGGGAACTTTAAAAGGTGCAGAATTTTGACTGTTAGCCCTGATCTTTGACTTAGGCAGACTTTGAAGATATAAAGCAACAAAGCATTTGACAGAAGCATAGTATATATAAATAATGCCTCTGAAATTTCAGTCCATCTGTGCCTCAAAAGGATTAATAATTTAAAATAAAGTTAATTAATTCCATTTACCAGATTTTATAGAGAATGCTCTGCATTCTTTGTTCTTCCAAACTGTATACTACTTTATAAACTAGTGCATGCAGTCTTACATAGGTTTATCGAGGCCCATACAATACAATGCTGTAAAAAGAAAACCTTGACTGGGTGTGTGTGTTTATGTGTATGTGGAAGAAAAAGGGAGGAAAGAAAGAGGGGAAAGAGGTAGAGGGAGAAAGAGAGAGATGGTATAGTAATCTATTGGAGAACATAGTTCATGTAAAACTTATCACTTGATAAAATATGGAATAACTTGCTTCCTGAACAGAATCTTATTGCTTCTAACATATTTTACATTTGGCCATCTTGATAAGTTGTTATTCATTCTCGGAAATTTTAGGAGAAAAATGAATCCTTAATATAGTCAAGGATCATTCCATAAGTTCAAAGGAGACATGGTAGATATACATTTCTGTTTTTTATATTGATAAACAAAATTTATGCCTTGCTGGAAAAAGATTAAAAATAATATTTACAACAGTTGCTGATAATTATGTCTACGTGGTTTGAAACACACAAGAATATACACTTATACTTGTGTGCACATACACATATACACACATATACACAGCTTTGCCCATGTTTTACAGTCATATTATGTAAGGACCTGATGAGATGGATTCATATAATGGGTAAGATGGCTGCGACGAGCCAACCATGATGAGATGGCCACAGTGAGATGGCCAAGACGAGTCGGCCACGATGAGTCATTCCATTCCATCCACAGCTCCAACTATCACTTAACAATCCTAACTGGGACCAAAATTTCTATTGCTATGCAAAGCAGTCATTAGGTGAATAATTATGTGTTTCCATAGCGTAGTGACAGCCATTTCTGAAATCCGAGTTGCAATCGTTAGGCTATCATCCTTCTCCTCCCTTGTCATCTCACCTTCCCTCATCTCCTTCAAGTCCTGTCACATCCTATCTTCTCCCTATATCTGCTCATTTCACTACCCTACATTCTGCTGATGGCAGAATGAGCTGATGGCCGCTCTTTTGCCATCTTCTTCTTCCCAATACTAGCAAGGCACATCCATGTCCCTTTGTGTGGTGGCTGCTAGCTGCATGAGGCTTCAAAGCGTTGCATAGCTGGAGTTGCCTCACAAAGGGCCAGGTCGGCCAGGTGTGCAAAGTGGAGGATGGGGCAGCAGGTGGCAGGGCAGAGCATTTAAATCATTGTTACTGTATTCAGGCAATATTTCCTCATAGGTTTTTATCTAACAATACTTCATGTATACATTGTTGTAATCAACTTCCTCAAATGCAGGCTCTGAAAATTTTGCAGAGATGGGAGAGGGGGGGGGTGGTTACAGCTTTTCTAAAAACCACTGTATCACCAGGACCCCTGGTAGTGCAGTGGTTAGAATCAGGGGTGGGATTCAAATTTTCTAACAACCGGTTCTGTGGGCATGACTTAGTTGCTGGGCGTAGCTGGATGGTCTTATGACTGGGTGGATGTGGCTTGGTGGTCATGTTATTGGCTGGGTGTGGCCAACTCAATTTCACTCACATCAAGGCACACATCTCCTCGCCTGGCCTCTCATGACTGTGGGGATGCTGCAACAGTCGTAAGTGTGAAAAATGGTCATAAGTCACTTTTTTCAATGCCATTGTAACTTTGAATGGTCACTCCACGCAAACAAAGTACCAGCAAAGGAGGGGGAGAAAACTCCAGAGACGTTCCTGAGACAGGAAGTCTAGTCCTGTCAAGAATGTAATAAAGGTTAATGGAGAGGCAGTTTCTGTAAGCAACCCCAGAATGTTTCCTTCCTGCCTTCCTTACAGGATTAGGATAGTAATTTCTTCTAACAACCAGTTCTCCAAACTGCTTAGAATGTTAACAACTGGTTCTAGTGAATAGGTGCAAACTGGTAGAATCCCACCCCTGGTTAGAGTGCAGTATTGCAGGAAAACTCTGTCCACAGCTTGGAGTTTGATCCTGACAGAGCTCAAGGTTGACTCAGGCTTCCATCCTTCCAAGGTCTGTAGATTGAGGACCCAGATTGCTGGGGACAATATGCTGACTCTGTAAACTCTGTAAACCAGAGAGTGCTGGCAAGCACTATGTGGTGGTTTATAATTTTAATATAATATATGCTATATTGCTATATGTGTGGCTGTGGTCCTAATATTAAACAGGGTTTAAAATGCTCAGTAGAAATCTCTCTGCATTAAGTTATCATTTATACCAAGGTGAATTACATTTTGGTAATTATTTCATTTTTTTAATATGAAGTAGTACAATCTTTATCAGTTAATAGTTTCCTGCCACTCACTATTGAATTGAAATAGAATGTATCACATTATGCAAGATTATCCTTCTAAGAATCTAACAATCTGTTGAAAGGTTTTTTTTTTTAAAAAAATAGCCAATTAAAATATTGGCAATGACCATGTGCAGAGATAAGTTTTATTACTTCTTTTCATTAAATCATGGAGCCAAAACAAAGCACGAATGTTCCTATCAGCCCAGTACAAATGCTTTAGAACTTGTGTTTAAATATATAGCAAGTCAAACAAGGTTGACAAAAAGCAAACATTCATCTAGTTATTAAACAGCAGACAGCAAAATGAAACACTGAGAGAATTATCTAGAGTGAATAAACTCTGAACTCAGACTGTCCTGCATGTGAATTGTTGTGATTCTATTTATGCTACAAATTTTGGAAGGCTGAATTTGAATGTTGATTTTGATCAACTCTTTAAATCTGTTTCTTCTCAGAAGAATCATCAAGGTTTCCACATTGCTACAAATTATATTAATTCAGTGGTACTGCCAATGTTTTCTGCATCAACAAGCTTATTTACTAGGGGTCTTTCTGTATGATCTTTGAGAGACCTATGATATATGCATATAAAGAGAATTTCTTCTTTTATGTATCAAGCAACAATTTAACAGCTTACTTCTGGAGCAGTTAATGTGTTTCATCCATTTCATGGACAGCTCCATGAATTGCAATAACATAATCAAAGTGTTATCACAGCACTGGCTGTGATTTTAGCACCTGTGCTTAACATTAACCATTTGCTGCATATTCCCACACTATAACTTGTATCTGTCAGAAGTGGAAAAAAATAATAAAAGACTACACAAGCAAATAATAACAAGCTTGAATTTTTCATATTATTATATTTGGGGAAATGTGTTACTACTATTAGAGAAAAAAATAAATTCACTTTCCATTTCCAGTTGTCAGTAATAATAATAGCAATAGAGTATAAACTTATATTCCACTTAACAGTGCTTCATAGTCCTCTCTAAGTGGTTTACAGTGGTTTACAAAGTCAGCATATTGCCCCCCAACAATCTGGGTCCTCCTTTTATTGACCTTGGAAGGCTGGAAGGCTGAATCAACCTTGAGCCTCAGTAAAATGGAGAATATAATAAATTATCTCTTTTTCCCATATGCTAGCTCTTATCTTTAAACAAATACTTAAAGCCTCATCATTCAGCCCTGATCAGCAGAAGTGCAGTAAGTGTTACCAGAGATACAAGGGAAGGAATATAAAGTTGGTTTCTTTGATCAAGATTAAAATAAATGTTAGATAATCATCAGCTGATTTCATTTGTGTGTCCAATGTAGCATATTTTTCTATACTATTCTTGTACCCTATCATTTTTAAATCTTTTTTCATATTAGTATTATCCAGTAAAACTTGTTCCTATCCTATGTCATTTTTCAAATTCAGTCTATCGATGGAGGCACTCTTAAAGTTAACTTACGGGTCCGTTGTTCACAAATAATTTCAATATGCCCAATGTTTAAAAAATAATCTCCATTTTGTATGCTAAGTCAGACTTAACTGGTTCTTCTTTCATTCTGATCTTTAGCTCATTTTGGTTCCAAAATGTCCAATCTTCTCCATTTATTTTAGTTTTACAACTGCGGTCTTATAGATAGGCATGGGAAAAGTGGGATTGTTTGGCAGAAGTCTTATTATCAATATGGCTTTTTTATACTATATATTTTACAGTATATACAATAAAACTAAAATATTTCATAACACAATAGAATATTTTTTCTACTTCATTATTCACATTTAGCTGTTCTTTTCCTTTCTGTCAAATGCATTGTCCACACTTAGCATACACTGAATCCGTCCTGGTCTAGAAATTCTACTCTTGTTACTAAGAAAGTCTAGTGAATTCATTTCTGAAGTAGCACAAAAAAAAACCCTTAGCAAAATAAAAATGTCAAGTTCAGAGTTCTTTGTTTTCTTTTTTTTTCTTTTTTAAGTGGGGGAAATTATGGGGTAGGAAAACATTTTACACACATGGTAAAGCTTAGTTCTGATGACAGCATATAAAATCTGGGCTCACAACAATGCCAAAATGAAGAAACACAGAATTGTATCAAAGATTATGTTTGCAACTCAAGAATTGGTAACAAGGTTGAGATATCATCTGTTCTACTTTAGATTTCAATAAATTATTATAAAATATGATCTGGGACAGAATTTTGACATTTCAAATGTGCTTTTAATCTTCTGCAAAAGTGAAATCTGGGAACACAGCTCTTGCTCTTCCTTAATAGTAATTTTAACACTCGTTATATCTCCTGATACCAACACTTTTTAAATTTTTTACAATTTACATCAAATAATATACAACTCTGATAATATGTTTAATAGTATTCTCAACAGAATCGAAATTATAAAAATATCCTATATCCTGCCTCCAGCACTTGAAACTAAATCTTGGCAAAAGTCAATGTTCGGTTGTGCTTTCTCCAGGTTTACAAATTCTTACAGTAAGAAAAAAAGTCATTTGTCATCATTTGTATCTTCCATATCACCTAAAGGACTGGACTGTAAATGTTCTTTCCAACTTTAAATAATTGTGGGTGCAAAAAAGCATTGGGGCAGTGACAGAACAAGGTTCTGAATTCATAATTACCAACATCGGGGTAGAGAAAGAAGGACAGAATCACAAGCTGGAAAATAGCGACCCTCCCCTGAGAAATGCAGGGACACTGGATAGGCCTTTATTGCATGCAGAACTGAACTTGTCTACCCAATCCAAACACCCAGAGGTAGTATTCAGCAGGCTCTTCTGGAAACCGGCAGTGGAAATTTTGAGTAGTTTGGAGAACCAGAAAATACCACCTCTGACTGGAGATTTTACAGTATCCTTCCCCAGCCACACCCACCAAGCCACACCCACAGAACCGGTAATTTAAAAAAATTGAATCCCACCACTGAACTAGAGAGAGTTTACTGGGAAGTCCTTCTCTTAAGTACAAATACCCCTCGACTTACAACAGTTCATTTAGTGACTATTCAAAGTTACAACAGCACTAAAAAGACCATGTTTTATAGTTATAACCTTTGTAGCATCCCCATGATCATGTGACCCAAATTCAAATCCTTGGCAACAGGTTGATACTTATGACCATTGCTGTGCCCCAAAGTCATGTGATCCTCTTTTGCAACTTTTTGACAAGCAAAGTCAATGAAGAAGCCAGATTCACTTAGCAACCAGGTCACTATCTTATCAACTGCAGTGATTTTCAACAACTTTGGCAAGAAAAGTTGTAAAATGGGATAAAACTCACTCAACAAATGTCTCATTTAACAACATAAATGTTGGGTTCAACCGTGATCATAAGTAAAAGTATATCTGTACAAAGGGAGTGGAGTCACGACAGGCCCTTTTGGTGATAAACCTAATACTGGGAATTATGCCTGTCCTAAAGTTATATATAGTTACAACCTTTCTTTTATTTCACAGGAACTATTTTATTTAACATATCCCTGGCACTAGCTGATGGTGGGAGTCCATCCTAGCTATTTTTAAATAATATTTAATTTAATGTTTTTTATATTTTTCATATTATGGTATTTTGTGTTTTTCTGTTAACCCACCAATATCCATTTGTAAAGAGAACATAGAACATAGAATAATAGGTTTGGAAGAGACCTTCAAGGTCTCTAATCCAACTGCCTGCTTGAGCAAAAGACCTGTGCTATTTCAGATAAATGATTGTCCATTCTCTTTTTTAAAGCTTCCAGAGTTAGAGTACACACAACTTCTGAAAGCAAGTTGTTCCATTGGTTGTCTGCTCCCACTGTTAGAAATTTCTCTTTAATTCTAGGTTGCTTCTCTCCTTGGTTAGTTTTCATCCATTGTTTCTCATTTTTCCTTTTGGCACTTTAGAAAATAGTTTGATTCCCTTTTCTTCACAGGACCGCTTCAAATATTGGAACACTGCTATCGTATCTCCCCTATCCTTCTCTTCATTACACTAGATATACACAATTCCTATAATTGTTCTTCATTTGTTTTAGCCTCCAGTCCCATAATCATTCTTGTTGCTCTTCTCTGCATTCTTCCCAGAGTTTCAAAATCTTATTTATATTGCAGTGACCAGAACTGGATGCAGTATTCCAAGTATGATCTTACTAAGGTTTTGTAAAGCGGTACTAGAATTACACATGAACTAGATTCTAATCCCCCTATTAATGCAGCCTAGGATTCTATTGGTTTTTTTTACTGCTATTGCACCCTCTTGGCTCATATTTAAATGATTTTGCACTAAGATTCCAAGATCCCTCTCATAATTACTGGCATTAAGCTGGGTTTCTGTTATGTCCCTGGAACTTGCCAAAGTCCCCACCCAGGTCCGTTCATGCTGCGGGGGCGTTTGCTGCCCCTCATTGGCTGGCCTCCCTCGACAGCCGGCTATAAAAGCCAGCTGCAGGGTTCGGCCAGCCGCTGTTCGCTGTGAGCCGGCTCCAGGCAGGGCTAACACGTTCAGTCCTTTATTACTTTAATAAAGTCTTGTTGCATCCATGCCCTGGTCTAGCCTCTCATTGCTCAATCTACAACACTGGCGACGAGGATGGGATGGCTACCAGAGGCAATCCGCAACAGCTGAAATCACTCAATTGCTGAGCCGCAGCCGCGCCGCCGGAGAGCTCGGTCAGCAAAAGCGAAAGGAAGGGCATCTGTAGCCGCTCAGTTAGCAAGCTACAGGGAAAGTGAAGCGCTGCGAGCCGCAGCCGCTCAGCTCAAAAAGAGCGCGGAATTCAAACAGCTGTCATTTGAATTCGAGTCGGAATACAGCGCGGTGCTGCCATTCCGGGAGTCTCTGACGCCAGCACAGGGCGCGAGATTCAAATCACTGTCAGCTGCGGTCAGCCACTACCGCCTACGCTCTCCAGGAGCGCGAAATTCAAATAATGCTGCCAACGACCGTTGCAGCCTGAGCCATAGCGTAACCCAGAGAGAACAGAGAGATTCTGTGTAACCTCTCAAGAGCTGAAGTCACTAGCCTGACAAGAGCACGAAGGGCCATTTGTCGTCCCAGAGAGATCTCACAACAGCGTAACCTGCAGAAGTTCTCAACATTAACTCCAACCCAGCCTTCCCACTGTTCAAGCCTGATGAAGAAAAGTGGGAATCATACAAAAATCGTTTTAACCACTACATCGATGCCATTGGTCTGGCTGATGCTGGGGAGCACAGAAAGAAGTCATTCTTCCTCAGTTATTGCGGAGCCATCCTTTTTGATACCGCCACAGCACTCGTTGCTCCACGTGAGTTAAAGAATGTCCCCTGGGCAGAATTACTGGAGATCCTCACCAATCATTACTCCCCCAGGCCCTCACAGATCGCGAGGCGTTTCACCTTCCGGATGAGGAAGCAAGCGGAAAAGGAAACCGTCAACCAGTATATGGCCGCCTTGAGGACTGCAGCTCTCCACTGCGGGTTTGGGAACTATTTAGATGACATGCTCCTCGACCAGCTCGTCTTCGGGGTCAAAGACCTTCACCTCCAAAGGCGACTACTTGCCAGGAAGGATCTCAACCTCTCCCAGGCCGTTGAGGAAGCCTTGGCTGCAGAACTGGCAACCCAGTCAGCCACCGAAATTCAAGGTCCCGTTCCCAAACAAAGCTGTGCCACCATTCACTCAGAAGAGGTAGTCAACGAAGATGATCCCAACGATCAAACAGACATCCACCGCCTCGCTCATGCCAAACAACCACAGGCAGGAACCAGGCAAGAAAGCAACAGTGCACCCAAACACATCATCCTGTGCCTATCCTGTGGCGGACCTCACTCGAGAGCTTCGTGCAAATTCAAGGGTGCCATCTGCAACAATTGCCACAAAAAAGCCACATCGCCAGAGTCTGCCAGGCCGCGCACAACTCAGCACAAAAGGTTCCTTCCTTTTCCCATTCTGGACCCCAAAGGCAAGTACTAAATTGTCACACTTGCTACCATGCTAACCACACCTGTCACTCTATTAGTAAAATCACACTCTCCATTTTATTAGAAGGTAAACCTTGTCGTATGGAGGTTGACACGGGGTCAGCGCTCTCAATCATCTCTTGGAGCACTCTCAAGAAAATCCAGCCCAGACTATCCAGAAACCAGCTCCAGAAGTGCCAGATCACCTTGAGGGACTATCAGGGAAAGGACATTCCAGTACTCGGCAAAGGCAAGTTCCTTGTTAATTTTAAAGCTTTCAAAGGCCACCTGCCTCTAGTGGTAGTTAACGGCAACCTCCCTAGTCTCTTGGGGCTTGATTGGTTCCCCTACCTCGGCCTAGGGTTAACAGGAGTCCATGCTGTTTTAGCTTCTGACACTGACTCCTTATTCACTGACTACTCAGACGTATTCAGCGATGAGTTAGGGTGTTATAATGGTACCCCCATCTCATTTGCAGTTGACCCCCAAGCGGTTCCAGTCCGGCTGAAACCTCGTAGAGTCCCATTCGCCATTCGGCCTAAACTGGACGCAGAGCTGGATAAATTATTAAAGCAAGGGGTCATTGAGCCGACAGACTTCGCCAAATGGGAGACGCCAATTGTCACACCCCTTAAAAAGGATGGCAGTCTGAGAATTTGTTCAGATTACAAAACAACAATTAACCGCTTTCTACAAGTTAGCGCTTACCCAGTCCCGGTCATTCAACATTTATTGCACACCTTTGAGCCTGGCAACATTTTTGCCAAATTGGACATGTCACAAGCGTATCAACAGTTCCCTGTTGACAACCAAACAGCCAAACTGCAAACTATTGTGACCCACAGGGGTGCCTTCCGGTGCAGGCGTCTCCAGTTTGGCGTAAGTGTTGTCCCGGGCATCTTCCAATCCCTCATGGAGCGTATACTTCAGGACCTCCCAGGCGTAGTGCCCTACTTCGACGACATATTGGTCTCGGCCAGGGACAGGCCCCAACTCTTCCAGAGAGTCAGAGCAGTATTAGACAGGTTCAGACAGCATGGCCTCAAATTAAAAAGGGAGAAATGTGCCATTGCCACTAGACAGGTGGACTTTCTGGGCTATAGAATTGACACCTCAGGCATTCACCCCCTAGAATCCAAGGTCAAGGCAATCCATGAGGCACCCACGCCAACCACTAAAGCTACAAGCCTTTTTGGGATTATTGAACTTTTATGCGTCATTCCTACCTCACAAAGCATCAGTAGCAGAGCCTTTACACAGGCTCTTAGATAAAAAATCACCTTGGCACTGGGGACACAAGGAAGACACCGCTTTTCGCGCAGTCAAATCACTGCTCACATCAGACGCGGTCCTTATTCAATTTGACCCACACCTCCCATTGGTACTAGCAGCGGATGCATCCCCTTTTGGGATTGGAGCCGTATTAAGCCATAGACTACCCAACGGCTCCGAGGCACCAATCGCTTTCTTTTCCAGAACGCTCTCAGCAACAGAGCGTAACTATAGTCAAATCGACAAGGAGGCTTTAGCCGCAGTGGCAGCGGTAAAGAAATTTCATGAATTCCTTTTTGGCCACAACTTCGAACTAATCACGGATCACAAGCCTCTCCTGGGTCTTCTATCTGGAGACAAGCAGACTCCCCAAGTGTTGTCTCCCAGAATGACGAGGTGGACCTTGTTCCTGGCGGCTTACTCGTACAAGCTCATCCACCGCCCAGGAAAAACGTTAAGCCACGCAGACGCCCTCAGCCGCTGCCCCCTGCCAGCTCCAGCTGAGGACCCGGCCCCGGTCCATGCCATCTTCGATGTCACCGAGCTCGACCTTCCTGTCACCGCCCTCGACATCGCCACCAAATCCAAGACGGACAAAACCATCGCCCAGGTACTGGACTGGGTGAGGAGGGGGTGGCCGGGCTCTAACCTCGCAGCCGAATTCACACCTTTTAAGACCCGTCAACAGGAACTATCTAGCTTACAGGGCTGCCTGTTGTGGGGCACCCGAGTTGTCATTCCGGCCTCGCTTCGCACACCAGTCTTAGAGGCACTACACGAGGGCCACCCGGGCATCGTCCGGATGAAGGCGTTGGCTCAGAGCTACGTCTGGTGGCCTGGCTTGGACGACGACATCGTCAAGTGGGTAAGCTCTTGCCAACCCTGTCAGGAATCCAGACCATCCCCTCCAGTCACCACCCCCACAAAGTGGGAGAGCGCCAACGCGCCTTGGTCAAGGCTACACATTGACTTAGCGGGTCCAATACACGGCAAAACCTTCTTGGTGGTCGTAGATTCATACTCTAAGTGGATCAATGTGGCCCAACTATCCACGACCACCACGCAAGCGGTTACCAAGGCCCTGACCCGCCTATTCGTAACACACGGGCTACCAGATACCATAGTTTCGGATAATGGCCCCCAGTTTGCCTCAACAGAATTTAGCCGCTTTGCCACCAATCTTGGCATCCGACACATCTTCACGGCCCCCTTTCATCCTGCCAGCAACGGACTGGCAGAGAGAGCCATTAGATCCACAAAAGAAGCGTTAGCCAGATTCAGCAAAGAAGATTGGCATCACAGACTCTCCCGCTTCTTGCTAAGCCAACACTCAACCCCTTGCATGGTCACCAACAAATCCCCAGCTGAACTTCTGATGGGTAGACGCCTAAGAACTGTATTGGATAGGCTCCACCCTCACTATTGCCCTGACACCCCTCTAGCTTCAATGACGGGGGTCAGAGATTTTGTCTTGCAGGAACATGTCTTTGCAAGGAACTATGCCAGAGACCCACTTTGGATTCCAGGAGTGATAGTAGCCATCACCGGCCCCAGGTCGTACCGAGTCCAGCTGGAAGACGGCCGCATATGGAGAAGGCACCTGGACCAGCTAAGGAAGCGACAGGGTACCTTCGCCAGTACCGGATCGTGGGCTCAGGTCAGTCCCCAGGTGCCTCACCAAACTCTCATCGAAGACCATGCCAGAGGCTCTTCGCCACCATCACCCGAGCCAAGGGAGCAGGCAGTAGACCGGGACTGCCCGATGGGTCCTCCACCCGAACCAGCTGATGGGGCCACGACATCGCCGGCCAGAAACACCGCACCGGTACCAGCGCAGACCTCAGAGCGAGGCTGCACCCCATCACCAACCCTACCGGTTTCCTTGAACTCTGAGACACTTGGTAACTCACCGGAGTTACGACGCTCGGGGCGCCAGCACAGACCGCCTGCTTATTTAAATGACTATGCGTGTTCGCATCTGGGGGGAAGGGGTGTTATGTCCCTGGAACTTGCCAAAGTCCCCACCCAGGTCCGTTCATGCTGCGGGGGCGTTTGCTGCCCCTCATTGGCTGGCCTCCCTCGACAGCCGGCTATAAAAGCCAGCTGCAGGGTTCGGCCAGCCGCTGTTCGCTGTGAGCCGGCTCCAGGCAGGGCTAACACGTTCAGTCCTTTATTACTTTAATAAAGTCTTGTTGCATCCATGCCCTGGTCTAGCCTCTCATTGCTCAATCTACAACAGTTTCAGTTATCCTAAACCTATACAGTTGATTTTCTTGCCTAAGTGTAATATTACTTAATATTACTTTATACCTAAGTCTAAAATTACTTTTATCTGCATTCAGTATTTTGTTAGATAGGGCCCAGTATTCAAGACTGTCAAGATCTTTTTGAATCTTGAGATTGTCTTCTGATGTGTTGGCTATACTTGACAGCTTAGTGATGAGTTTGATGAATTCACCTTCTATTCACTTATCTAGATCGTTTATGAAGTTGTTGAAGAGTATTAGGCCCAAAACAGAACCTTGGGTACCCCACTGCTTACTTCCCCCCATGTAGTTCCATTGACGACTACACACTGGGTACAATTTTCAGCCAGTTACAGACTTATCTGGTGGTGATGCTGTCTATCCAATATTTTTCTAGCTTTCCAAGAGGTAGTTTTTTTGTGAATAATTTTGTGAAATAATTTATTAATGGATTAATTAAGGGAGGAAGAATTAAAGCTAGAAGAAAGTCTGAACAAGAATTTTAAATAAATAGAATTCATGGTAGAAAGGGATATTTCCTAAAGGACTTTCTTCAGCTTGTTTTTTTCTTTTCTTATTTAGCATGTTGATATCAAGATACAGACATAAACTCTCACGTTCATTTAAACAACCCCCCCCCTCCATTGCCTCTTAATGCTGGTATGTTTCCAAATAGGGCAGATTTAAGTAGCTGCTAATGAACTAAGACATAGTATAATGTTCCATGTAATTTTTTGTATGGTTTTGTGAGAGGAAAATTCATCCTGTGACCTTTGCTGTGCCCTGTTGCCCCATGAGATTACCATTTTCCGGAGGAATTAGAGTATGCGCAGAAGCAAACCAGTTCTGTCCCTCATTGCTCAAGGAGAACATTTGTCTATGACAACTTGTTTTTATATAGCATTGCAGTCAAGGAACACAGAGTTCTGAGGAAAGGCAGAAAAGGGACACAAGGCAGTCTGAATAAAGTCTTTAAAAGAATAGAAAAATAATCATTCAGGGAAAACAAAGCTATAAAACATTCAAACAAGGCCTGCACCTGTAGCAGTTGTTCCAATTTCTCACTTCATATTTGTTATGAAAGAGTCTACTCAGAGTTACAAGGCTACCTGTCATTCTTTGGATATTTTTGTTATTTTGACTCTGTGCTCAGTGAAGTAAAATGGAAACAAAGTGGTAAAAAATCAATTAAGCAGGATCTATTCAGTAAAATATTTATGACAATCTCAATAAAACAATTTACTGCAATCTTCTAGGTCATGTGCTTTTATCACATTTATATTATCGTTAAACTACATTTCCAGCCCAGGGGCTCAATATTCAATACAAAAATAATAACACTGATTTGCCTTAGAAGGTTATTGCCAAGATTATAGTAATTCCTTCAGAGTGTCTGAAACATTCAAAAGCTCTGGAGTTTCACACATTGCATTAAGCCATGGTTTTCACTGTCAAGTGCCACAAATATAAAGTACAATGGCTGGGTTTTTGCACAATATTAAGCCAAACCCAAAGAAATTACATTCTAACAGAGCCTTTACAATACTATCACAGATTTCCTTTGCAAGCCACAACGATGTTAAGTACATCATGATGTAATTATGAAAATCATGTGAATTATTTGGTAATGTCACTTGCCTTTAGATGCTATCATCTTGTTTGCAGGAGTGGGAACCAGGGAATTCAGCAGGTTCTGACCAGTTCTGGAGAACCGGTAGCAGAAATTTTGAGTAGTTCAGAGAACCAGCAAATACCTCTGATTGGCCCCGACCCCATCTATTCTCTGCCTCCCGAGTTCCAGCTGATCAGCTGGGTCTTCGGCTGGAGAACGGAGCTGAAAAGCAGGTTAGTGGAGTGGGGAGGGAATAGGGATTTTGAAATAACCTTCCCCCTGGAGTGGGGTGGGAATGGAGATTTTACAGTATCCTTTCTCTGCCACGCCCACCAAGCCATGCCCACAGAACTGGTAGTAAAAAAATTGAATCCCACCACTGGTGGGAAACACGAGTCTGACAACTTTAATAACCCAAGAAGTGACAGGATCTAACAAACACATGACTGGACTAGAAGACAAAAGGGTTTTGGCCACTTTCTTAGATATAAGAGAATCAAACACAGACTAGATAACTGTTGGCTGGGCAACATATTGGGAGCTGTCCAGTCAGAAGTGGCTGACAATTCATGGCAAAAACCTCAAGCTCCTTCTGAACCTAACAAGGTCCATCAAGAGGGGTAGCTGAGTAGGCCTTCCTTTAAAACCAGTATCAGATCAATGAAACTCTTAGTCTGATCTCCGTAGAATTAATACAGTGGGAAACTGCAGGTCATACTTTAAAGCATATTTTGTACTGAGCAGAGCCCAATTCATTTCTGTTCTTGGAAACTTCAGTTTAAAGGATCAGATAGCAAGTGAAGTGCTTCTGTCAGCAAGCAAGCAAGCAAGCAAGCAAGAAAGCAAGCAAGCAAGCAAGCAAGCAAGCAAGCAAGCAAGAAAGAAAGAAAGAAAGAAAGAAAGAAAGAAAGAAAGAAAGAAAG
>NW_020769324.1:18270026-18298250 GCF_900518735.1 Pseudonaja textilis
AAGAAAGAAAGAAAGAAAGAAAGAAAGAAAGAAAGAAAGAAAGAAAGACTTGATGATTGATAAATCATTTAACAGTACTTTTTTTAAAAAACAGAATTTTTAGATGCTACTGTTTTTGATACAGTTGAAAAAAATAACTGAAATTCACTGCATTTTAGGAAAAGAACTGGTTTTGCCTTTTAATAATTCTGGCCAATGTTCCAATCCAAATAATTTAAAATAAGAAAGATTAAATCTTAAGCAGCTTACTTTCTTCCAAATGTGTTATATCTAGTAAAGGAACATGCCTCTTGATTTATAATCATAAGACTGACAACTCAAACCATTTTGGGATGCACTAAATTGGAGAAGTCTAAGTTATGTCCTCTTTCCAGCATATTGCCTTTCAGCAGTGGTTTCAACCAGTGAACTGCTATAGCCTTTAGTTGCTTCACCCTCCTCGGTAGCAATAATAAATAACTATCCATTTTATAATGCATTTTTCAAACAAATTAACCGAATGAATGTCTAAATGACAGCAACACTTTATGTTCCCTTTTTAGAGGAAACACATAGATGAGTCACCTCTAAATGCCTATTTCCACTTTGAAAATTATGCAAGTATATCACTTTTTTGAGGTGATGATTAACATTGGTGCCCAATTAATGTCCATGAAAGCTGAGTGTTCACCACCTACAGAGTCCCAATAAACCATCAAATTAGCCCTTCAGCAAACAAGGGAAATATAGTTTTGCTTTCAGGTAGATTCATGTATTGAAAAACTTGAGTATAAAGCACTAGAAATAGCATAATCTAGACAATATTAAATGTGTGTGTGTGTGTGTGTGTGTATATACACATATGAATTCTAAAGTTTTAAAATGCATGAACTGATTTTTAAAAAATCAGTAAATCTATGATGGATAAAGCTATTTGGAATTATTTATAAAGATAGCTACTGTATATTACTTTAATATTAATATCTGAGGCAAAATACAGAAGTTGGGTAGGATTGATAGCAATTAATTCCAGAAAATATAAAGATGAGTAAAATAAACATATTTGTAACTTTAAATTTTCCACGAATATATTCAGATCCAAGCAAGAATTAAATCACATTGCTGAAAATGATCTGTTTCTAGTAAAATTGGAATCTAATATATTTTCAGAATTCTTGAATTAGTTAACAGTTTTACATTTCTTTTTGCACCATATACTGGCCATCCATATTTTTGCAGAATACGATCAGTGAATAAACACTAAAGCTTGAACAGGAGCCTGCAGATGCAGTGAGGAGAGCCAGGGGTGCTCATTAGTTTGTCCATCTGGTGGTCTGCATTCTCTTGAAACAGACAGAACAATGTTTGGCGTGGGAGAAGATAGCAAAAGAAATGGTCTTCACCAGGCTGGATAGTTCAGAATAAATTAATGTCCCTGGTTTAAGTCTTTGACAGATAAAATCAGGACTTTACAATGGGTTCAAAAATCAAGCAGCATCCAATTCTAAATGACTCAGAACTGGTGATATATTCTGAAGATTCAGCTCTACAAGTATTCCTACAGCTGCAGTTTTTTATCACTTGAAGTTTTGGAATGCACATAGAGTACATTATACTAATCCATCCTGGATTTAACCAAAGCATATATCACAGTAGTGAATTCATTACATTCTGCTATTTGCTCTCCCTCCTCTTTTTGCCCTATTGTTCTGTTTTCTCTTTTATTTTTTTCTCTTTGTGTTTTTTCAAAAATATTGTTTTTTAAGTGCAACTAATGTGCAAGCAAAACAAGAGAGCATGACAATTCTATCACTACATTTGACAGCTTGGGCTTCCAAGGGGTTTGGGAATAGGAAGGCACTGTTTGTTATCAGTATCATGTGCTCTGATAACCTAGAACAACATAAATGTTACAATAACTTCTGTCCATTATTAATGCTGTTCATCCATTTTCTGTGTTTTGATTCTTGTTCTCAATTTTGGGCAAGCCTTGGATACAACCACTGTTGAACTGACAGAGTGACAGGATGTCTTCAGGTACTGTATGCACATTGAAGGACACAATTCTTCTCCCTGGATATAGTCCTATATCCATTTGGGGGGAATAAGCCATATATCAGTGAGATTTATTTACAGTACATAAGTAGAATTAAGTTTTAAACCATTTAAACTAGTCATTACTCAGATTTTAATTTACTATGTGTACGTTTAAATTTATGCTTCTTAATCCTGAAATTGAGGATTTAATTAAATTGGACTAGTTTAAAAAAGACATTTGCTAAAACTAAAACTTTATTCTATGTCCCACCCCATTGGAACATACTATTGGAACGTAGCATACTATGGTACCAGACACAAATTCTGAAAATATGTCATAGACTTGCACAATAGTTGAACATAAGTGAACTGTATATTCCTAAGGTGAATAATTGTTTTTACAATTAAGTAAATGGCTTTAGAATCTGTGATCTGATATTTTTTTCTGAGAAAAAGCAATCTATGTATCTTGAACTATTCTTTTTTTTTTCCTACAATTTTCTTCATGCTTGAGACACAAATGAAACAATTTTATGAGTTACATTTCAGTTCCTAGTATCTGGTTTTTGTCACGTAATTCTGGAACAGATGGAATTCATTATATTAGCAAGAAAATATTAATGAATGGGACAGTTTTACAAAAAGAAAAGCCATAATTCCTTGTAAGAAATACATTGTTCTATATACTAATTGTAAGTTCATTCTCTGAATGCCTCTCCTAATGTAGTCAAAGTGGCATCATTTAAACATGAAAAGCAGGTCCCAGAAATCTTGAGGAAAGTCCAGCCTTTAAAAATTATGCCCAAATTTAATTGGTGGAAGGAAAAAAGACTAAATCAGCAGGAGGGTTGCATTTTGGAAGGGCTCCAGTTGATTGCTGAAGGAACAAGAAAATTGGAGAAAAGAAAGAAATAATTGAAGACAGCATCCCGATAGAAGAATGACTGGTTGGCTGGAATCTTCAGCTGTAATACTTCATTTGTAAATGTTGCAGATCCACTTATATTAGTGAAGGATGAAATTAATAGAACCAGTTAAGAAGATATTTAATTCTAACTATACAACCCACATCCCAATGAGTAATCATTTCAGAATTATTTCCTTACCTAAATAGAGAAATAGAATGACCAAGGAGAGGCAAAAATTGAATTTCTTTGTAGAAATCTGACATGGAGTATTGAAAATCTTCCCTCTTTCCTTCCTTCTTTCCTTCCTTCCTTCCTCCCTCCCTCCTAACTAGCACTTGTTCACCACTGTCATAATTATAAGCACTCACTAAATGGATAAATCAGGCCTGTTAAACTGGCAGCCCACAGACCAGATGTGTCATGCTCAGGCCATGCCCAGCCCAGCTCCACAAAGGCAAAAAATATTACAATGCATCACAATACATCACATGATGCAATCGAGTTTGACACCCATGGAGTAGATGAAGGCCAATTGTGAATGCAATTTCAATTCCTAAGGCTTATTTGGGGGCAATCAGAGTAATTTCTCCAGATTCTATACAAAGTTACCTTCAGTATTTGAAATGGTCATATTAATATTTTCCAGTTCAAATAGTAAAAATAACTACCCCGAAGAATTCTTTCAGTACTTTTTGTTTTTCCATCTCCTACTATTAAGTCAAGCTCAAATTGTGGTGATTGAATAGATTTTTAGCCTACATATTTTTCCTCAATCTAATCATGTCTGATTCTCAAAGACTGCCTGAACATGTCTCTGCAATTCTCTTGACAAGATTTTTCAGAAGTTGTTTGCTAATGCTATTGTCTCCTTCCTAGAGCTAAGAGAATGTGCCTGGCCCAAGGTCACCCAGCTGGCTTTCATGGCTAAGGCAGGACTAGAATACATGATTTCCCAGTTTCTAGTTTGATACTTTAACCACTACACTAAACTGTCTCTCTCCTCATAGAATCTTTAAAAAGGAAAGCCTCAAGTCAGCTTATTGACATTACAGTACAAAGACAATGGCTTGCAAACATTTTATAAGTCCAAGGGATGTCTTGTTGGTTGCTTCACCATTTCAGAAACTAATTCCCGCAATTTCAGTTCTTAATTTCATCTAAAGCAAATGAGGAAATAAAAGAGATACCACAATGTACAGCCTCATTCAGTTGAGAAAGACCGCAAGTTTGAACATGTGATATTTCCTGTTTTATAATTTAAAAATGATGACTTAGAAAGAAAGCAATCAAAATACCGTTCTGTGATACATTTCCCAATGAATGTCTAATGCTTTCTACTTTTAAATATTGAAATTGAGTGAGCCCCTGAGATTCATGCATTCTTTGCATAATAAATCTATCATGGATATTTATAAATCCCCAGACAGTCTATTTCTTCTAACAGTCTTCCTTAGAAACAGTTTGTACTTCATTCATTCAAAGGATTGTGCATGGGTGTGTGAGTTTTCTTGTCACAGCTGATCTAAGATTATGGGAAGAAAATTCAGCCCAGGAAACTGAACATTTCTCCATTCTGGATTTTTTAAAAAATGCTATTGTGGAAAATATGTCATTTTCCCATATTCTTATTTTCCCACTCCATTCATGTCTCTTCCATCTTGCAAAGATAGATGATGTTAAGAACCGAGTTTCGTCAACCTTGGCAACTTTCACATGGCTGGCTGGGGAATTCTGGAAGTTGAAGTCCTGCCTGAAGAATTCTGGGAATTGAAGTCCCCACATGTAAAAGTCATCAAAGTTGAGAAACACTGTGCTATGTTTGACTCAGCCTGGCTCAGATTTCATCAAAATAATTTGAATATAAATCCATCCTATGTCTTGAACCTATGTTCTGTCTCTGTTGCACGTATTCAAATGGTATATACTGTACCTAAGAGGTATAACAAAGTTGTATTATCATTTTATTCCAGAGCTTGATTTCAGCAGGCCAGATTTCCTAAGAAATAGATTTTTCCTGCCAAAATAGAGTTTCTTATTTTTAATAAATGCAGATATTTCTGATTGGAATCCTCCTACTATGTGACATAACTCAAGCCAGAAAATAACTTCACTTTTTATTCAGACTTTGGACTTATTCTAAACCTGCCTTGTCAGCATCAGATGTACTCTATCAATCCAGGCAACCATCCTAGTTCTTTTTTAAAAGAATTACTGGATGAGTTTATGGTCATAATTTTCCTTAACTTAGACCAGGTTACAGATAATTTCCCTTTCTTTATATTATTGGCTTCTCAAATGGACTGAAAGTGCTTTGCTTTCTGTATCTGCTTTGCTATAGTCAGATATAGTAGCTAATGGGTGATAATTAAAGGATAGGGCAAAATGGACCAAAGCTTTGCAAAGGACTTGGTTGCAATTTTATTGGGGAAAAAGATATCTTTGCCTAAAAATGTTATGGATTACAGGAGGGCAAGGCTTACGATCTCCTACATGTTCCTTCCAGACTCCAGTAAGTGGCAGCTCTTAGCTGGTTTGTCTAATCTCCAAAGCTATGTAGGATACTTAGTGCTACTTCAAGTTACTATTTATATCTAAGTTTAATAATACTTAGATGAAAGAACATAGCAATCGAGGGCTTTAGTCTACACCTAGAAGTTGAGAAAAATATTCTGGTAGAACATAGTGGCTAACCATTTTAGTACTATTGCCAAGATCAGCGCATGGCCATGGATCTTGACTTAACTCTTATCTTGCTATATCCCCTACATTCATATTGTGCATTATGAGTCAAAATACAAACAAAATCCTCCACACTTAGTTCTGAATTAGAAAACAATATCATTACAGTTAATATAAAAGATATAGCTTGGATATAAGAATGTCCATCTAAGATGGTAACATTTACTCCAAAAGTTTTGAATGTAAGCCTCCTAAAAGTGGTATCAAACTACAGTTTTGACATCATGGCATGATAGATAATGGAAACAATTAAATACAATAAATAATATTCAAGCAGGCATCTAAATTAAACTCATTTAATGTTTATCTTGGACATTCCCTTAATTAAAGTGCAAACTTGGCAGACCATTCAGAGATCATAACTTAGCATAAATTCATTGGAATTGTCTGAAAAGAAAGAAGAGGAAAAATGGCTCAGTAAGTATATCAGCTTGATTAACTTTGTGGAATTTTAAAAATGGAGAGTCATAGGAAATTATGGAATTTCTCAGCTTTAGATATTTACCCCAGAGTTCAATAAACAAAGACTGTCCACATGGCGAGGAGGATGTAGATAACCCTGAATTCTGATCAGCAAAGCAGACGCTTATTCTAATCTTGTTTACATTTTACAGAATTATCTTGTGCAGCATGCAAGGGAAAGCAGTTAATTCAATACTTTGGAAGGGATATGCTTATATAAAAAATTAGGGAAGAACCATTTCTATTGCTAACAAGAATTTATACAATTTTGTAAACAACAAACCAAACGACTCAAGGTCCATCCCACCCCTGAAAGGACCTAATGGTAAAGACTGCAACGACGATACTATTAAAGCCAACCTCTTTAACACATTCTTTGGCTCAGTATTTGTAAACAGAAATGGATCATGCCCAGTATTTCCTAGTCAAGCCACAGACAACTACCATGATCTAATACATATTGATTTTACAGAAGACAATGTTGAAAAAGCACTACACAATCTAAAACCATCTCTATCTATTGGACCGGACGGAATATGTGCCTACTTCTTTAAAAAGCTATCCACTGCCATAGCCGAACCTCTAAGCATAATCTTTGAACAATCTTTCAGGACGAGCTCCTTGCCAAAACTATGGTCACAAGCCACAGTCATCCCCATCTTCAAAAAGGGAGACCCCAGCATAGTTGAAAATTACAGACCAATCTCTTTATGCTGCGTCACCTGTAAAGTCATGGAATCAATTATTAACCAATCCATCAACCTCCACTTAGAGACAAACAACCTACTCTCCAATAAACAATTTGGTTTCAGGAAAAAACTATCTTGTAATCTGCAACTCTTACACTGCAAAAACATATGGACTACACAACTCGGTCAGGGAAAAGCAATAGACACAATCTACATACACTTCTGTAAAGCCTTTGATTCAGGGGTACACAACAAACTACTCCTAAAACTAAAATCTTATGCAGGTGTCCAGGTATCTCTGGACACCTGCATAACTGGATAGAAGCATTCCTGTCAAACAGACAACAAATGGTCAAAATTGGGAGCGTCTTATCAAATTATGTACCTGTCAACAGCGGTGTCCCCCAAGGCAGTGTTCTAGGACCATCTCTTTTCATACTCTACATAAATGACCTCTGTGATCATATCAAGAGCAACTGCATTCTCTTCGCTGATAATGTAAAGCTATTCAACACCACAGACAATACTGCTACCCTTCAAAAAGACCTTGACTATGTATCAGAATGGTCAAACAAATGGCAACTTCAAATCTCAACAAATAAATACTCTGTCCTACATATTGGCAAAAAAAATCAGAAAATAAAATACAAGCTAAATAGTCAAGACCTTGTTTATGATCCAAACTCTGTCAAGGATCTTGGAGTACTCATCTCAAATGACCTAAGTGCTAGAGCCCACTGTAACTACATAGCCAAAAAGGCATTAAGAGTTGTTAACCTAATCTTACATAGCTTTTTCTCTGGTAATATTACACTAATAACTAGAGCATACAAAACATTTGCTAGACCAATACTCGAATGCAGTTCATCAGTCTGGAACCCACATTACGAATCTGGTATTTACACAGTTGAGAAAGTCCAGAAATATTTCACAAGAAGAGTTCTCCACTCCTCTACTTGTTGCAGAATACCTTATGCCACCAGACTCGAAATTCTAGACCTAGAAAACCTAGAACTATGCCCCCTTCGGTATAGTATATAAAATCACACATTGCAATGTCCCATCTGTCTATGAATACTTCAGCTTCAACCATTACAACACAAGAGCAAACAATAGATACAAACTCAAGGTTAATCGCACCAAACTTGATTGCAGAAATACGACTTCAGCTACAGAATGGTCAATGTCTGGAATACTCTACCTGACTGTGATTTTTTCCCCAAACCCCAAAAACTTTAACCTTAGACTGTCTACTATTGACCTCACCCCTTTCCTAAGAGGTCTGTAGGGGGCGTGCATAAGCGCACCAATGTGCCTACCGTCCCTGTCCTATTGTTTCTTTTATTTTTATTTTTTATTTTTCTTATACGTACCCATGTATTCATAACTATGTTTTTACTTATTCCTATTATCTTGTAAGCAATTGACAAAAATAAATAAATAAAATAAATAAATAAAATAAATAAATAAAAAGAAAAAAACTCAGTTTTATGAACACTTTTTTCCTAGATCGATACATGAATCCAGCTTCTCCCATTGATTGCTTCTTGGAAGCCTGGGAAGGTCACAAAAGGTTATTGTATTATTCCAGAACACTGCAGCTATTTTAAATATATGCCAATTGAAAAGGGTCCCAAATTTTGATCACATGTTGGACACTTGCAAGCGTTTGGAAGTGCATATAACAGTTACAAGTGATTTTTTTCAGTTTTACTCTAACTTTAAATTGTTATTAAACTAATGATTATAAGTCAAGGAGTACCTGCATTATACATTCGCTAAACTCCAGGACAACTAGAGTTCAGCCATGCTTGATAATATTGTACCTCAAGAAAAGCAAGATAAACTAAAAGAACATTTCTCAATCTCAGCACAAATTTTATGAACATATGTAAACATATACAAATATGTGACTGCAAACCGGTATTCCACATGACACACTGTTGTGCTAATGGAGACATGACTATTATGAAAAATACCATTCATTATGTATAGGAAATGTGTGATAAAATCTTCAGTAAACTAAAGACATATAATACATGCTATATGTTCAAGAAAACATAGAAATACTGTAGAGTTGAATATGCTTCTCATTTGCTCAGAAAAATCAGAAAGAAAAAGAGAGTTAGTAAATTATATGATAAATATTCAGCAAAGTTAAGAAATAATGACAAATGACAAAGAGATCAATAGAAATTAACAGATTTAATAGATAATCAGGTCATCTAGTCCAACCCCCCGCCCAAGCTGGAGACCCTACACCATTTCTGACAAATGGTAGTCCAATCTCTTCTTGAAAGTCTCAAGTGATGGCGCTCCCACAACTTCCGAGGGCAAGTTGTTCCATTGGTTGATTAGTCTCGCCGTCAGAAAGTTTCTCCTTATTTCCAGGTTAAATCCCTCCTTGTTCAGTTTCCATCCATTATTCCTTGTCTGGCCTACAGGTGCTTTAGAAAATAGCTTGACCCCTTCCTCCCTGTAGCAGCCCCTCAAATATTGGAAGATTGCTATCATGTCTCCCCTGGTCCTTCTCTTTACTAGACTAGCCAAGCCCAGTTCCTGCAACCGTTCATTGTATGTTTTAGCCTCCAGTCTCCTAATTACAAGATGAAAACCCTGGAAACTCCATTTATTGAATCAAACAGTCTATCCACCTAATGTTGCTGACATGATTGGTTACTAGCTTTTTGGAGTTATAATATAATAGCCTTGTGCTTGCAGACACTGATACAGAGGTACTCCAGTTTTCAAAAAGAAGTTATCTAGTCCTACGTAAAGTTTCCAGAAATTTACCATATGACTTTTACTTTCACAGCTTTAACTTATCTTTAGTCTTTCAGCAGCAAGATTAAAAGTAAACATGGTGCCTTTTCATTCGTGACTTGGACAAGGTTGCTTTCAGGATTCATATCTAGCCCTATGAGGCTGGCAAACTCAGAAAATCAGGATCACTTGGACTTCAGAAGACATCTTTATTTCCAGGAAAGAAGTAAAGCAAAATCTTGAAAATTTACCCAATTTTCCTACACAACCTAAACTCAGTGTAAAAAAGTTAACCCTTTCTGAGATTCAAGAATCTCTTCTGTGATATCTTGTATGCTTCCTTAACTCTGTCACTGATTCATCTGTGTTTCCAAGCTCTGTTAGGCATTCCATCACAGTATTATTTACTACATTAAATTAACATTGCCTTCATGACTGTCTTTTTTTAATTGCCTAATAAACAAAACACCTGGTTGTTGGAATTATCTACCCGCAGTCTATTTTATCTATCAAAACTTGAGTTCAGAACTGTCAATAGAAAGTAGTAATGTAAGCTTTATTCCATGGAGTGTTTATCTCACAAGAACAGATACATCTGTGGAAATTGAAATTTAGATTATTCTAATTGGTTTTAATCTCTTATCCAGTAAGCATTTTGAATATTTTTTATACACACGGCATTAGCAGTAGAAATCATAAATAAGCAAAATAATTGTCTATGCTTCTTCTTACCCAGACAAGTGTTAATCCTAAGCAATTGATAATTGCAAAATATCTTTCATCTGACTCAAAATGTATTCACTTCTATAATCTATTGTTTCATGAATGGAGGTGGGAGTGATAAGCCAAGAGGATGTTTGAAATCTTATAGCATTATGGCCTTTGTAGATTTACAAATTTTCATAATTTCATATGTTACTTTATGAAAGAATGCATGCACTGAAAGAAGGCATGACAATAAGATGACTTTTGTTATTTGTGAATACTGCTCTTCATCATCATCACATTATTCCTAGAGTTTTTCCTGTTTGGAGCAGGGTCCACTTTTCATATCAGTGAATGCCATCTTGAAGGATCAATGTAGCATCCGGTCATGTTGCATTTTGGCAAAGGTAGTAGTAGATCTATAGGTTGCAACAACAACAAAACAAGGCTTGTTGCCTGGGCCTGATGTTGGATTGGTGAACACAGTTAATTATTGATTTATTTGGTACATATACTCAATATAATTAATGAACCCAGTTCATGTTTCAGAATTTTTGTGATAAAAAATAAAGTGAATATTTTAATGAAGAGACTTATCCAATAATCCTCAACACATATACAATATAGGAGAACAGAATAGAATAAATTTCACTCCTCAGGAAAAAAAATGCTCGCAGTTTCTAGCTTGATGTCTTAAACAGTACACCAAATTGACTCTCTGCTGTCTCCCTTAGTATAGTATTTAAGACCAAGTATGGCTCGCAACTTCAAAACATTTTGCACTTCTTAGATATCTCAATATTTCAATATTACAAAATAAATCTTCAATTACCATTCTTCATATGCAAATCCTTGTAAATGCATCGCAATAATAAAGTGTATTTTAGTAGTTCTTCACCATAACTGCCATTTCTTTTTCTTCTTTTCTCAAACTGATATCCTCCAGACTGATGGATTATAACTTCAAGAATTCATTACTAGTCTTGAAAAGCCACCATTACCCATGTTATATGAGCATATCAAGCCTTGGTGATGCAGTGATTAGAATGCAGTATTGCAGGATAACTCTGCCAACTGCCAGCAGATCGATCCTCACTGGCTCAAGGTTGATTCAGCTGCCGATCCTTCCATGGTGGGTAAAATGAGGACACAGATTGTTGGGAACAATATGCTGACTCTGTAAATTGTTTAGAGATGGCTGAAAAGCACTATAAAGCAGTATATAAGTCTAAATGCAATTGCTAGTGCTATTTTATAATTCCTAATAGCAATTTTTCTAGAGGGCCTGATTTAAAATTTAAAATTTATTTAAATTTGAGATAATTATAGTGAAGTACACATAAAGTGTATACACACCTTCTGAAATAGAAATAGATCTTCCAAGAATTACTAATGCAGGTATATAATTATTTTAATTTATTTTATCCAGTAATCAAAGTTAGTGAACATTAATGGCAGCTTTGGTGCAAATTCTGTGACTTTGTAATGTTTACTATGCTATAGATTGTTCTTTGTTTATTCTCTGAAAACAATTTGGCATATTTTACTAGTCTCATGATCTGAACTTCTTCTGTTTTCATCAGTTTAGACTGTATTATTGACCTTTAATGCTTATGGGAGATGAAAAAAGGAAGTTGTCCATCAGCTGTCTAAAAACCAGAAGCTTCATTTTCTCTCCCTCTGTGTGTGTGTGTGTGCGTGCGCGCGCGCGCGCGCGCGTGCACATGTGACGTGTATTCCAACACTAGGAATTTATTTCCTGTTCACTGTGGGAAGTATAATTATAGGTGACACATTAACCTTAGTTTATTTCTATTTGCCTTTTAAATATAGTTTTGCCATGTTATTTTTTATATACCTAACAATTTAAACATTTCAGTCAATGTCTTTCTTTGCTGCTTGAAAAGAAGATTTCAACATGTTATGGGATGTTAAAATTCTTGTTGCTGAGGGACCTTAGTTTCAGGAGAAATCAGGAGAAAATAGTAGAGTTGTACTTTAAGAGGAGTATGTACCATTAATTATTCTTCATGATCAAGTAGCAAAAAGAGAGCCAGTTTGGTCTAATTGCTAAGGCTAGCAAGCAGGAGAATTTGAGTTCAAATCTCACCTTAACCATGGAAGGGTAACTTTGGGCCAGTCAATTTCTCTCAGCTCAACCACTTCACAGAGTTGTTGTTGAGGGGGAAACAAGGAGAGGAAGTGTATTGGGTTTGTTCACCACCTTCAGCTATTTTTACAAATAATAAGGGCAGAATACAAATAAAGACATTTTTTATAGTTTTGCACACTGGTGGAAAAAATAGGAAATTGGGAAGAGGAAAGTGTTAAGGAGATAAATGAGTGATAATCTAAAGAAGAAAGGGAAACATTCTGATATAACTGCTGGGTCAGTAGCAATGCCAACAGCTACTGCTTCTTCACTGGGAGCCACAAAATAAATAATTGTTTAATCTCACCCAGAAGGAAGGAGACCAACAAAAGAGCTGATCTATAAAAGGCAAATCATATCAAAGACAGCTGCAGAAAGTAGGTCTTTGATTTGGTTTAATTGTTGTTTAAAAATTTAAGGAAGCTGTATAAAAGCGTGAAAATATGAGTAGGAATATTAGTGGCAAGGTAACACTGTTCTATGTGCTTCAGAATAGAGTCATGCTAGCCACATGGCCATAGAAATGTCTTGAGCCAATGCTGGCTTCCACAGCTCATGTGGAGATGACCACCATTGCCTAGAGTCAGATAGGACTGTACATAGGAAACCTTTACCTATACTAGATCCCTGTTCAGAGAGTTTTTAAACCCATAATACTTTCAGGAAAGCCACCTATAGTACTTTTAAGATTTGTTTCATGGTTTTGCTTTTCAGCGCAGAAAGGTTCAAGGCAATCTCTGGCTACATGCATTTATGTAGGATAAAAACAAAACATAGAACACACACACAGAGAGAGAGAAGGGGGTGGGATTTATGTAATAATGACCAATTAGAAAGAATTCAATGGAAGACATTCTCAGAATTGATGGAATTACTTTGGCTTCCATGCAACCATTTATTTTGTTTGAAACATGCCTAAATATTAAATTAACAAGGCATAGTCATATCCATGTCTCCACTTACAGATCAGCGATC
The DNA here is from genome assembly GCF_900518735.1 of Pseudonaja textilis. Next base: position 18,283,436 of record NW_020769324.1, read on the forward strand.
CATATGAAAAAAGTGAGCACGTGGAAAGTAATGTTTGTCAGCTGTGTTTGTCCGCATGGAAATGTAAACCAGTATGGCTAAGATAGAAATTCAGAATATAGCTATACTAGCAGGATACCTGTGCTTCGCTATGAAACTATGTGATCGGGCAAGTTTTTGGGAAGAAAATAAGAGAGGGGGGTTGTGCCTCTTCCTACTAGCATCCAGTATTCTGGCTAGCGTCCTGTCCATGTGTGAGAGAGTTCAGGGCTGTTTGGAAACAGTATTTGCTGTATGAGCAAGAAGAAGACACTAAGGAGCCTGGGCGTGGCTTAGTTCAACTGCAGCTAGAAGAAACTTCTCTTCAGGTGGGGAGGGGGAATAGAACTCCTTATCATCAGAGCATGTTTCTAATAATATTGGAAATACTAATGTTCTGATGGTCATTTCAAAAAATCCTTTCTTTATGAGCACCTAGAAGCCAAGAGGAACATACGTGACAAATTTTAAGTTTGTAGGTTTTACACTTCTGGAAATCTTGTGATGATGCATGAGTGGTATTTTGCTTTTATATATATAGATTCAACAACGAATGTCCCTCTCATTGTTAGCATCACCAACAAAGTATACTGGATAAATGAAGGCTGCTGCTGAGACTCTGCCATGATACTCCCTATCCTGTGGTACACCTGCCCCTGCACTTTGAATGTTGGCATATCATTTCCCTCCTTCACCTCTCTGGCTCCAAAAGACGTCATTTTGGAGCATCTGTTGTACTTCCAGATAGCAGAAAGAAAGTGGTTTGCCATTGGATGCTGGTGGGTGAGAAGGCTGTGTCAGGGTTCAGGGGAGGGCTGAAGGGGAGGGAGGTGGCATTTACCACCACTGCAGCACATCCCGGGACTCTCATCTTGCCATTTTAGAGCACAGCACAGGCCCAAGGTAACCAAGGTCCGAGATCAACATCCTTTCCCCTGGAATAATGAATCTGAGGTTCATGCTGAAAACCAGACAAATACTTATTAGTCCAAGGCACTGATCTCATTTGTGACTGATGAACGTAGGAGTTATTAGATGCATACCTTTTTTACAGCTTCTGTACTGACTTGGGGATGAGTTTGATGATACTTTAGTGCAGCTTCCCTTACTTGTATTTTCCTAATCGCATCTGTAAATCTTTTTCTGGATTTTTCACTCTTTTTCTTTAAGTGGTGTTACAGTAGAAGGAACAGATTCATCTGAACTGAAGAGGTCAGTGTATGAAGTGATTTGGGGCTGGGACACTATGCAGGAGAAATTAGGTTCACAATCTGTTGCTGAGTGATGGTGGGTGATTGAAAGTCATAAGGGAATATCTCTCCTGCCATCTTGAGTTTGGAAGCAATTCCATAGATGGAAGGAAACTGAAATAGTATTTGCTGTGTGAGCAAGAAGGAGACAGCAAGGAACATGGGTGTGGCTTAGCTGAAGTGTTCTTGTTGTAGAGCGAAGGAACGGACGAGGCTTAGACCAGAGCATACAAGTAACAGACTTTATTCAAGGGAATAAAGGGTTGTCGCGTCTGCCAGCTAACAAGGCAGACTGCTAGCGAACAACAAAGGCTGGCTCTGCTCGACAGCCGGCTTTTATAGCCGACTGTCAAACGGAGCCAACCAATGGGAGCTGCTGATGCTCGCGCCTAAACAGCGGACCTGGTTGGGAACTCCAACCAGTCCCAAAGACATAACACCCCTCCCCACTAGCTGGGCGCATGCATAGTCTTTGAGGTATGATGGTGGACTGCGCTGGCGACCCGAACGTCGAAGCTCTGGGGAACTGCTGGTGGGCATCGAGTCCATGGAGCACGGCTCCGAGGCCGCCGTGGTGTCCTCTTGGTTTGGCACTGGATCCTGGGAATGAGATGTCTCCCCTCGTTCGGGCTGGCTCGGCAGAACATCTCGGTCTGGATGGTCGGTGCTCCTGCTGGGTGGATGTGATGGAGATTCGGGTCGGCAGTCTAGGTCCGTTCTCGGCTCACTCTGTTCGAATGGGAATGTCTGGTCCCTCAGGAAACTCCCTTATGGAACCTGAATGAGGACTCGAGGGCTGGCTGGTGGATTCGGCTCACCGCTGGTCCGGTCATTCCGCCGCCTGCGTAGTTGGTCCAGGTGCCTCCGCCACACGCGACCGTCTTCTAATTGTACCCGGTAGGACCTTGGACCGGTGATTGCCACGATCTGTCCTGGCACCCACAATGGATCCCCTGCGTAGTTCCTTGCAAAGACTGGGTCCTGCAAGGCGAAGTCTCGCACCTGGCTGTCAGAGCCCAAAGGGTTATCAGGGCAGTAATGAGGATGCAGCCTGTCAAGAGTAGTCCTTAAACGTCTCCCCATTAAGAGTTCAGCCGGGGATTTGTTAGTGCTAGTGCATGGGATTGTATGCTGGCTGAGGAGAAAACGGGATAACTTGGAATGCCAGTTTTCCTGACCGAATCTGGCTAGTGCCTCCTTAGCCGACCTGACAGCTCTCTCCGCCATCCCATTACTAGCAGGGTGAAAGGGGGCCGTGAGGACGTGTCTGATGCCCAGATTCGTGACATACATGCTAAATTCGCAGGACGTGAACTGCGGCCCGTTGTCGGAGACTATCGTGTCTGGGAGCCCATGAGTCACAAAGAGTCGGGTCAGGGCTTTGACAACTGCCTGTGTGGTGGTCGTGGGGAGCAAGGCAACGTCTATCCATTTAGAATACGAATCCACGACCACCAAGAAAGTCTTGCCATGCACAGGCCCGGCCAGGTCGATGTGTAACCGTGACCATGGGGCATTGGCGCTTTCCCACTTTGTGGGTGAGGCTGCTGGTGGGGCTGCCCTAGATTCCTGACAGGGTTTACAGGAGCTTACCCACTCTGCGATCTGATCGTCCATCCCGGGCCACCATACGTAACTGCGAGCCAATGCCTTCATTCGCACGATACCTGGATGGCCCTCGTGCAGTACCTTCACTATGGGCATGCGAAGAGTGGTTGGGATGACGACTCTGGTACCCCACAGCAGGCATCCCTGGAGTTTTGATAATTCCTGTTGACATGTTTTAAATGGGACAAAGTCAACTGAACACTTTGTTTCCGGCCACCCCCTCCCCACCCAGTCCAGAACCTGGGCGATTATTTTATCTTTCTTGGAGTGTGCCGCGATGTCATCTGCAGTCACAGGTAGCTTAAGTTCGTTGACTTCAAAGATCGCGTGCACCGGAGCTGGGTCGTCAACTGGGGTCGGCAAGGGGCAGCGGCTGAGAGCATCTGCGTGGCTTAAAGTCTTACCGGGGCGATAGACCAGCTTGAACGAATAGGCCGCCAGGAACAATGTCCATCTAGTCATCCTGGGGGACAGAACTTGTGGAGTTTGCCTGTCCCCTGATAAAAGTCCCAAAAGTGGCTTGTGGTCGGTAATGAGTTCGAAATGGTGGCCAAAAAGGAATTCGTGGAATTTTTTGACTGCCGCTACTGCAGCCAGAGCCTCCTTATCAATCTGGCTGTAGTTTCTTTCAGTCATGGAAAGGGTCCTGGAGAAAAAAGCAATTGGCGCCTCAGTGCCATTGGGGAGTCTGTGACTTAGGACAGCTTCTATCCCGAAAGGGGATGCGTCAGTGGCCAAGACCAAGGGAAGGCGTTGGTTGAACTGAATTAAAACGGCGTCAGAGGTGAGCAGAGATTTGATCGCTTTAAATGCGTGAGATTCTTTGGGGCCCCAGTGCCACGGAGTGTCTTTATCTAATAACCTGTGTAAAGGTTCAGCGACTGAAGCTTTGTGTGGTAAGAATGAAGCGTAGAAATTTAATAAACCCAGGAAGGCTTGTAGTTCCGTTTTATTGGTAGGTGTGGGTGCCTCGTGGATGGCTTTTGCCTTTGACTCCACTGGGTGGATGCCTGAGGCGTCTAGTCTATATCCTAAAAAGTCCACCTGTCTAGTGGCGATGGTGCACTTCTCCCGTTTGAGTTTGAGACCATGCTGTCTAAACTTCTCCAATACTGCCCTAACCCTCTGGAGGAGCTGGGGCCTGTCCATGGCTGAGACCAAAATATCATCAAAGTAGGGGACTACTCCTGGAAGACCTTGGGGAATTCTCTCCATTAGTGACTGAAAAATACCTGGGGCCACGCTAACGCCAAATTGGAGGCGTTTGCACCTGAATGCCCCTCTATGCGTTACTATGGTTTGTAAGTCTGCTGTGTGGCTGTCGACAGGGAACTGTTGATATGCCTGTGACATGTCTAGTTTGGCAAAAATGGTGCCGGGTTCGAAAGTGTGCAATAGGTGCTGGATGACTGGAACGGGGTATGCGCTAACTTGGAGATAACGGTTAAGTGTCGTCTTGTAGTCAGCACAAATTCTCAAACTACCGTCCTTTTTGAGTGGGGTGACAATGGGGGTCTCCCACTTGGCGAAATCTGTGGGTTCAATTACCCCTTGTTTGAGAAGTTTGTCTAGTTCCACGTCTAATTTGGGGCAGATGGCGAAGGGTACTCTACGGAATTTCAGGCAGACAGGAACTGCCTGGGGGTCTACGGAGAAAGAGATGGGTGTGCCATTGTAGCAACCCAGCTCGCTACTGAAAACATCTGAATAGTCAGAGAACAATGTGTCTACATCAGAAGTTGAGACAGCATGAATCCCTGTTATATTAAGGCCAAGAGAGGGGAACCAATCTAACCCCAGAAGACTAGGGAGGGTACCATTAACCACCACTAAAGGCAAATGGCCTTTGAAGGTTTGGAATTTAACAAGGAACTTGCCTTTCCCGAGGACAGGGATGTTCTTGCCTTGATAGTCTCTCAGAGTGAGGTGGCACTTTTGCAGCTGCTTCCTGGTCAGTCTGGGTTGAATCTTTTTCAGCGTATCCCAGGAGATGATTGAGAGCGCTGAACCGGTGTCCACCTCCATGGTACAAGGTTTACCTTCTAGGGAGAGAGAGAGTTTAATCTTATTAGGAGTTTGGGACGTGTGGTTGGCGTGGTAACACGTGTAACAGTCTTCTACTTGCCTTTGGAGGCTAGGAGATGAGGGAAACTTCTGGGGAGGAGCGCGTGCTGCCTGGCAGACTCTAGCAAGGTGACCTTTCTTGTGGCAGTTAAGGCAGCTGGCGTTTCTGAATCTGCAAGAAGCCCGGGAATGGGAACCCCCGCAAGCTAGGCACAAAGGGACCTGTTGTGGGCCACTGCTGTTTCTCTGTCTCGCTCCTACCTGTGGCTGTTTCAGCTGCTTTAGGCGATGGACATCTGCAATTTCAGAGGGGTCAGCTTCGCTCATCACCTCCTCTGAGTGGACGGTGGAAGTGCCAGGCTTTGGCGCGGTGCCTTGAATCTCAGCTGCTGACTGGACGGACAGTTCAGCAGCTAGGGCTTCCTCCACCGCTTGGGAAAGATTTAGATCTTTCCTGGCCAGTAGACGTCGTTGGAGTCTCTGATCTCTTACCCCGCAGACGAGTTGGTCAAGAAGCATGTCGTCTAAGTAGTTCTTGAACTCGCATTGAAGAGCGGCTGTCCTCAGGGCTGCCATGTACTGGTTGATGGATTCCCCCTCGGCTTGCTTCCTCATCCTGAACGCGAAACGCCTTGCGATCTGTGAAGGTTTTGGGGAATAATGGTTAGAGAGTGTTTCCTGTATTTCGTTCCATGGGACGTTTCTGATCTCACGTGGTGCGAAGAGCGCCGTGGTGGTGTCGAAGACCTCAGCCCCACAGTAGCTTAGGAAGTATGACTTCTTCCTATGTTCCACAGCATCAGCCAGACCAATGGCATCCAGGAAGTGATTGAAGCGGTTCTTATAGGAGTCCCATTTTTCCTCACTGGGTTTGAACGGTGGGAATGCCGGATTGGCATTCATTTTGGGACCCTCAGTCTCTTGGCAGAATAGGCTGTCTCTCTGGGTGGTCGTGGCCCTTTGGATTTTTTTGCGCTTATTTCGAGCGCTGGCGGCTGTGGCTGCAGCGCCCAAGACTCACTCTGTGAGTTTCAGCCTCGTGAAGGCAGTTTAAATTTCGCGCTCTCAGTGCGCGTTGGCGGCGGTGGCTAACAGCACCGTACTAGCTTCAATGACTTCAGCTCAGTGGTAACGGTTGAAATTCGCGCTCTCTTGGGGAGCGTTGGCGACTGTGGCTACAACGCCGTGCTTTGCTTGCGAGATTTGAATTCAAATGACAGCGGTTTGAATTACGCGCTCTTTTGCGAGCGAGGCGGCTGAGGCTGTCAGCGCCGTGACTTTCAGCTCCGATCGCAGCGGTTTGAGCTCGAGCTCTCTGTGAGCGAGGCAGCTACGATTCAACATCGTGGTTTCAGCTCTTTTGGTTCTGGGTGCTTCTGGCTAGCCTGTATGTCACATCCCATCCTCATCGCCAGTGTTGTAGAGCGAAGGAACGGACGAGGCTTAGACCAGAGCATACAAGTAACAGACTTTATTCAAGGGAATAAAGGGTTGTCGCGTCTGCCAGCTAACAAGGCAGACTGCTAGCGAACAACAAAGGCTGGCTCTGCTCGACAGCCGGCTTTTATAGCCAACTGTCAAACGGAGCCAACCAATGGGAGCTGCTGATGCTCCCGCCTAAACAGCAGACCTGGTTGGGAACTCCAACCAGTCCCAAAGACATAACAGTTCTATACTAAAGGTGGTTGCTGTTCTGAAAGTAAAAATGAAACTGAAACTCCTCTCTGCTTGTGTTTTGCTTGTATTTGGCAACTGGCGGTTGGAACAGAGTTATTTTCAGGTGAGGAGGGAGAGTAGAACTCCTTATCATCAGAGCATGTTAATAATAATATAGGAAATACTAATGTTCTGATGGTCATTTCAAAAAATCCTTTCTTAGTGAGCACCTAGAAGCCAAGAGGAACATATGTGCCAAATTACAAGTTGGTAGACTTTACGGTTCTGGAGATTTCGTGATGACAAGTGAGTGCTTTTTTGCTTTTATATATAGATAGATAGTTATAAAAACACAAGCATATGCATATTCCCACACACATGCTTCACACACATCTAATCCAACAGGGTCTTAATATTTTTGATTCATGTTAACACAAAAGCACAATTTCTAACTTTTTATCATGTTGCACTTCCAGAGTTCTCCCCAATAAAATATTCCTTCCTAAAAGAGAATTATGGCAAACTTGTGATGGGTTTCTTGAGTCCTTTTGCAAGCGGTCTTCCAAGAGTAAGTTAAAAGGCAAAAATAGCTGGATTAACACTCTATAATTGATCTATAATCAAACATGTTACTAATAGTTGCAGTAATAATAGTTTTATTTTATTTGTAATAAGACTAAGTGAAGTACATAAAGTAAAATAATAACTGAAACAGAAATACATTACAATGAATCATAATATCATTACAGATTTTACACTAGAAGATTTGCAACATATAACAAGCTTCTTTGAATTTAAATGAGAAGTTAAAAAGGCATTTATTTTAAACCATGAAAAATAGTTTTTAGTAATCTGACTCCCAGAACAAGCCTGGTAAGCAGCGGTGGTGTTCAGCCAATTATGACAGGTTCTGGAGAACCGGTAGTGGAATTTTTGAGTAGTTCAGAGAACTGGTAAATACCACCTCTGGTTGGCCCCACCCCCATCTATTCATTGCCTGCCGAGTCCCAGCTGATTGGCTGGGTTCTTTTTTTATTGCCCTGCACAGGAGAACAGAACTGGAAATCAGGTTAGTGGGGTGGGGAGGGAATGGAGATTTTACAGTATCTTCCCCTACCATGCCCACCAAGACATGTGCACCAAATCACACCCACACAACCAGTAGCAAAAAAAATTGAATACCACCACTGCCAGTAAAGGTGTATTCCACAGAACAAGTACCAGGTGAAGAAAAGCTCTTTACCCCAACATGGAAATTCACTTTAGAACCAAATGACTATGGCCGCTAACAGTCAAAGGCACAAATTATGTGTGGAATCTCCAGGCAGATTGGAGCAAGGTGTTAAGAAGGGCTGAGTTTGGAGTCTCTGCACTACACATGTTAGACTTTCCTCAGAATCCTTGAGGCATTATTTTTCTATTTCCAAGGGAATGTAATTAGTCTGGTGAGATTCTTGTATGTTACAAGAACCTCACCAGACTGACTACATTCCCTTGGAAATAGAAAAATTCCAAAACTCTGGTCTTATTGGTTCTGATTCTGGTTGCTTTCACTGACAGGTATATGAGTTATCAGCAGTTCTTTCAAATAACTGGATGTGTCCAGTTATTCAGTATGTCCAGTATGTGAGGTATGATTTGTCAATGCCATCAATTTCTACCAGTTACCCTTCTAAAAGTCCAACATAATGATAGGGTTTAACATTATAAGTAAACCCTGATATGTTGGGCAGACCTAATTAGTAAGCATTTATTTGATTCACTGCTCCATAATGCCAAACAATCGCCAAAAAGTTTGTCTTAATGTACCAGCTATGAATGGATGGCATCTCCCAGTGGCCAGAAAAATTAGACTCATATTTTGCTCATGTGTTTTGTACAGTTCTGGAAAAGCATGTGGTTTCATTTGTCCATCTGTAAACAGGCAGTTAGTATTCACCTTCATTAGAGGATTGATAACAATAAAATAGTTCCTGTATATGAGGCAAGGTGGACATGCAAAAAACAACAACAATATCTAGTTTGTTAATATAGAAGAAGAGAGGTTGGGATAGAGGGGAGACAAGGGAAAGGAAGAGAAATTATCTCACTTTGGCTTTGAAGGATTTAACTTTTGATTCCATTCTTAAACAAACTTCATCTGGACATATTCAAATCTTACTATTTGTAATAAAGCAACACTACTAATAATGGAATGGACAAAACCAGAGCTGTTATGCTTAGACAGAAAAATGCACATCTATATCACTAAACAGAAAACCAAAACAAATCTAAACCAAAACAAATCACTGAAAAAAGGAAGAGACTATCAAAAGGAAAAAAATACTGCTGGCTGCAATTCAAAGAGTATGCAATGTCTGCAACGTTTGCTTTGATTAATTTGAATTTAAACAGAAAACTGTTTCCACAGACATGAATCTGCTCTCACATTTTCCAAAATAATTGAATACAATGTGCATTTGAAGAATATTAAATATGTGTGTCTGATATCTAGGAAGGAAGATTATTAGTGCCTTTCTTTTCTTACCCAAGAAGTACATCACAAATAATGTATTGGCATTGCCCTCATGAAAGTACAGATTTGTGTGCATATCATAACTACTACTATATATGGGAGGGCAGTTGTATATGATTAACATTATAAAATTTGAAACTCTCTTCGGCAGTTTTAATGATGTTCTGTTTGGTAGGAGCAGCTTGCTCAACATATCAGGGTTTATTTATAATGTTAAACCCTATTGTTTACATAATCATTACTCTGAAGAGACTGTAGACTTCAAAAACTTCCTTTCACCTTCTTTTATGCTTCTGTAACCGCAATGAACTCATTTAGCCAGCATCCATTTCCCACACAGCCTTGACTGAAACTTGGACATTAGCTCTTGAGTTTATTTCCCCTGGGGAAAAAAATGTTTTAGTGAATAAGACGTCGGCTTAGTGTCACATTTTATTTCCCTGAATTGCTTGTATCTTGCCCCATTTCAGAAATCAAGATGTACAGTATATAAGGACATAAGAAAAGTGGTGTATGATTCGATAAAAACTTGTCTCATCCGACACTCGGCTTCCATGCATCCAATAAAATGGTTTAAGGAAATCCACAAATATGAAGTGAATGTAATAGGATATTTCTGCTTTCCCAGCAAGTAGTATTGACACAAGGAAAAACAGAAGAAGAAAGGTCAATTCTTAAAGCTACAAAATATCTATAGTAAGGAAAGAGCCAGTAAGGAAGGAGCTAGGCAAATACTCGAAGGGAACAACATTGAATCATTTAATCTCTCAGCAGAGGTGATGGAATAGTTTGGATTCTTTTCTTCAATCCTGCAACCTGATTATCTCAAGGGGCAGTTGGGGACATTCAACTTTACTCCCCTTATTGGTAATAGTTAACTTGCTGATTGAGCTTTCCAGGAATTATAGGAAACAAACATTCAAAATCCATAGGTTCCTCATCCCTCAGAATGAAGGCAAGGGAAGGGATGTGAAAGAAAAATCTAGCTTTGATGGCTTATCAAATAAAACACTGTGGTTCATCAACATGGAATCCATTACAGGTTAAATGAACATTTAATTCATAGAGTCTGCTAGATTCCACTGCCACATTTTTATTGGCTCAAAAATTATCTCTAAAATACATAGAGTTATGTGCAAACTGTTTATATTTGGGGAAATGTATTTCAACAAAGGAGAATATTTGTAGTTCAGGGTTGAAGTAAAGAGCTCTTGGTGATCTCTGAGCTTGGTTGTTTTCATGCAGATGTTGCATTACCCAAACAGGGTAATGTCATCAGTACTACTGATTGAAGTGTATTTAGCAGGCAAAAATGCATTCATTTTGGAAAAGCTGTGTACCAAAATTATTTATTTGGGAAAGATACATCCAAGATTTGTTTATTTATTAACATTATGTGCTGTCCATTTCACTCTGAAAAGTGACTATATATCCAAAATGTGTTCAAAATAAAAATGTCTAAGGAGATTCTCAGTCATCCAGGCCATAGTTGTCCAAAGGTGCTTTTCCAAAAGGTAACAGGACTTTCTTTGTTTTTCCTTTAAGATGTTTCACTTCTCATCCAAGAAACTTCTTCAATTAAGAAGCTAGACACACTAGAGATTTTTAAGAAGAAATTGTATAGCTATTTGTCTGAAATGATATAAGGTTTCCAGCTTGAGCAGGGACTAGAAGACCTCCAAGGTGACATCCAGTTCTGTTATATGGAGTTTTAATGAAAAGGACATACAATTGATGTGATTTTTGAATGATTCTTATATACATGATTTCACAGTTAAAGCAACTGCAAGGTAGGACAAGATAAATTCAAAACCTCTGGTTTATAAATGTAATCTGAGTTGTTTACAAAAGCTTGCATGAGGGTGTCTTCCCATGTTGCTTTTCTATCAGCCATGCAGCCTCCTCAATATCAAAAAGCATGGGCTACTCAAACCAGCTAGTTTTTTACTCATATTTTCCTTCTTAGTGGAAGAAAGTATGGGCAGTCGAAGTTAATCCTTACAGGTGAAAGAATAAAATTTGTCTATGGAGAACATAAAGATAATCTAACATGTTTTGTTTGCTATCATAGGCATAACTATCCATAGAGCAAGATAGGATGCATTGATTCCCATTTTCATCCTGTATAGATTACTTTTGTCATTCAGTGAAAGAATTGTCCACTTAGTTTTGGATGGACAAATTAATGATTTCAGTTTGGGGGGATTTTTGTAAGGAAGGTGGGATTTTAGCCCTCTGAAGCCTTGCTGTTTCCTGCTCCCTCTTGGCTTACCAAAACAGTTGAGTTCTCCACTTCTGGAACAATAGATACATAACATAAAGATAATCAGACTTAATTGTTACATGATGTCTCCCACAGATCTAAAGACCGCTTATGGACAGACTAATTTATGTAGTTTATGCAGAATTTGCAAAGCAGTTACAAATGTCAGTATCTAACGCCACACCTTGTATTATCATCATTTTTGTAACTGTTACTGATTTTAACTCTGTGACTGATCCCTTTCATCTAATTCTTATAAAATTAATATTATGAATCTCTATGAGAATACTATTAGTAGTGGTTTTAATATCTATTAAAATATGACTTGCATGAAGGCTTGATTTGTCAAGCAAACAAAAATAAAATAAATGGTACTCCAAGATTCTTAGCCATTTTCAAATTGTCTGTAGAACAAATATAAGAAATTTACTTCTAGAAGTTCTTTATTTTTACATTGATATAAAATATTCACACAAGTTTTGCCCTTTTCACAAAATCCACAATGAACAGTGTTGCTATAGCATAGGCTATATTTTGACCACTAAATGGCTCACTGAATATACAACATCAAAAGTTGCTTTGCCCTCCCACCTCTTATGTTGCTCAGTCTCATAGCACCGCACAAACTTCCTTTTCTTGCATTTTCAAAATAGAAATGTGATTGCACTGCGTCTCTCTACAGTACTTTGTAGATGAGAGCAAACATCATGAATTGTAGAGTAAATGTAGCAGAAATGTGGCAGAGGTTGCTTCGTCCCTAATGGCTGCTTGGAAATAAAAAATATGGGTATGCAACAGAAAAGTTAATCTTTCATTCCAAAGAAAGTTCTCTCCATACATTCTTTATATATTAAATAATTTAGAAAAAAGAGAAAGACATGTCTATTCATAGTGTTTATCAAAATATACCCTAGCAAATAGACATTTAAAAGACCAAAATATTTGACATGTTCAACACTGCATGTATTAGAAGATAATTAAAGTAAGAATTTCAATTACTTTATCACAAGAAATTATAAAAATTAATATAATAGAATTTGTAGACCATTTAATACCAGACATTACTAGTCTAATATTTAACAACAGTAAAACAAAAAGAAAGTTCCAATACTAATATAATATTTCCATCTTCATTCCAAAAATAGCAGGTAGTTTATCCATTTCTGCACCTCATGACTGCTTTGATGCCATTATTTATCATACACCTTATTTTTTTCTTATCCTGGATTAGTCAAAATAAATTGTCATGGATCACATAGTCACATATTTACAAAGTCTGCACTACTATTAACCTTCTCATCACTCCTTATCACCCATCCCCTACCACTTGTGACTGTATGACTGTAACGTTGTCGCTTGTATGCTTACAATCTGTACTGACTGTTTCCTAGTATGATTTGATTGCTTACTGAACCCTATGACTATTATTAAGTGTTGTACCTTATGATTTTTGTCTCTTGATGAATGTATCATTTTTTTTATGTACACTGAGAGCATTTGCACCAAGACAAATTTCTTGTGTGTCCAATCACACTTGGCCAATAAAGAATTCTATTCTATTCTATTCTATTCTATTCTATTCTATTCTATTCTATGCTATGCTATGCTATGCTATGCTATGCTATGCTATGCTATGCTATGCTATTCTATTCTATTCTATTCCATTCCATTCCATTCCATTCTATTCCATTCTATTCTAATCACTGAAACTTTAATGAAGAACTATTCAGCATGTTACAATATGACAGCACCACTAAGGAGAAGTGATCAAAATAAGCATACTACCTAGATAGATCAGAGAGAAAATTCCATCCAAGTTTCTATAGCAAATAAGATGCTATCACCATTACAACAGAACTTTTTTTCTCATTCTCAGAAATTTTATCAACCTCAGAAATTGACTGAGGAATTATGGGAGTTGAATTCTACACTCCTTACCATCGTTAAGTTGAGAAACAATACAGTTCAATCTTACGTGAGCTAAATTTTTCAGGATAACTAAAACTGTTTCTATAAACAGCAATCATTTTTTCATAGCTCTAAATTATTATTCTTCCTGTAGTGTAAACAGTGTTTTTGGAGTGAAAAAAGCACTTTATCTCACTATTGCTTATTGACATGAACCTTATAGCTATTAATATATTTACAGCAAATCTTCAGATACGAATATGTCTAAAATGCAAACAACAGCAATTAATCCTTTTGAAATATTTGTTCTTAGGAATGAATGAATAAATGAATATAGCAAATAGTGAAGACCTTAATGTTTCTGTTTTGCTTGCTTTACTTTTTATTAATAAGATATAATCCAATAAACAGGTCCATTATCATCAATGTTTAACTCATTTAAAAGCTGTAATGTTGACTGTGTCCTTCATAAAATCTATATTTTAGTTTCATTTTGCAAATGCAGACAAGTACAGAATCACTTCTTGTCTGAGCATCAAATCAGATTCTGTTCCAAGTTGCTTAGAAAAAGTTTTCTATACTCTTATACAACTTGCCTCATGGTGTAACCAGAACAATCTGGAACTGAACACACTCAAAACCATAGAAATGGTGGTAAACTTTAGAAGAAACCCTCCCATACTACTACCTCTTACAATACTAGACAACACAGTATCAACAGTACAGACCTTCAAATTTCTAGGTTCTACTATATCACATGAGCCAAAATGGACACCTAACATCAAAAATGTCATCAAAAAAGCACAACAACTCAGAAAGCTCAAACTTCCCAAAGACCTGCTGATACAGTTCTACAGAGAAATTATTGAGTCTATCATCTGCACCTCTATAACTGTCTGGTTTGGTTCTGCAACCCAACAAGACAGACACAGACTTCGGAGGATAATTAGGACTGCAGAAAAAACAATTACCTGCCTTCAATTGAGAACCTGTATACTGCATGAGTCAAGAAGAGGGCTGTGAAAATATTTACAGACCCCTCACATCCCGGACATAAACTGTTTCAACTCCTTCCCTCAAAACGACACTATAGAGCACTGCACACCAGAACAACTAGACAAAAGAACAGTTTTTTTCCTGAAAGCCATCACTCTGCTAAGCAAATAATTCCCTCAACACTGTTCAACTATTACAAAGTCTGCACTACTATTACTCTTAATCTTCTAATCACTCCTTATCACCCATCCCCTCTCACTTGTGATTATAGGACTGTAACTTTGTCACTTGTATCCTTATGATTTATATTGACTGTTTCCTAGTATGATTTGATTGTTGATTGTACCCTATGACTATCATTAAGTGTTGTACGTTATGATTCTTGATTCTTAACGAATGTATCTTTTCGGTATGTATACTGAGAACATATGCACCAAGACAAATTCCTTGTGGGTCCAATCACACTTGGCCAATAAAGTATTCTATTCTATTCTATTCTATTCTATTCTATTCTATTCTATTCTATTCTATTCTATT
>NW_020769324.1:18298260-18312545 GCF_900518735.1 Pseudonaja textilis
TTCTATTCTATTCTATTCTATTCTATTCTATTCTATTCTATTCTATTCCTTTCATTTTCTAATTAGTGTGTGGTCAAATTTAGCACTTTTTCCAGCACAGTGTTACATTCAGCTTCTGGAAAAGATCTTATACAAGTGTTGTCATTATTGCATAAGAAAGCATGTGATTTATACTACAAATCTTAATGTACTTCATATATTATATGCTCTGGTTCTTGGGAGCACTCCAGGAACACTGATCAACATATTACAGAATAAAACATTATCTTCACTCAGGTCATAAAGTAGATATGGAATACCTAGCAGATCCAGGAAGACACAGTGGCATGATAGTTTAATGATGCTGGAACTGCTAGCCAGAAATGGTCTGCACTCTGTAGTTCAAGCCCAGCTCTGCAAGACAGGATGAACTATTGCCGCTTGTCCCCAGCTGCTGCCAACCAGCAGTTGGAAAGCATGCAATATTGTGAGTACATAAATAGATAACACTTCAGTGGGAAAAACCTAGATACTTCTGCAGGTGTGGAAAGTGGAAGCTGGTGCTGGACCTGGCTGGACACGAGGCATTGCAACACAAAGCAAAGCAAGGGGAGACCAGTGAAGGAACCTGGAAGAGCCAGCAATCCCAACACTGCTAATCAGCCGGAGTAAGCTAGTTCACCCTTTGATGTGCACCAAGTATAGCCACCTCCAAGCACTAAACTGAATGAACTAGCAATGAATGAACTAGACTGTCGGGACTGCACTGTGTCTAATATTTGTAGATTTTCCAGACATTGTATGCTATAGGCTAAATAAATAAAATAGATAACCAGGATTCAGCTTTCTTAGTGTTCAGCTTTAGAGATCTAATTCCTAACCCTCACAAACTCAAGGAAAAATAGTAGAAAACAAGCTGGCCAAAGGCATGAAAAAGCTAACATAGCTTTTGGGCCAATGTTCATACCTGATTGTGAGGTTGTCTTATTTCCACAAATATTATTCATATTTCTATTTTTCTTCTTGACTCATCCAAAGCTCCAAGGAAGCTTGATATCATGCAAAGCATTACCATATAGCCCAAGCAAAGTCATTAGGATAGCTACTGTCTAATAACAAAGTCAGCTATTTTATTTAAATCTTTCATTTAAATAAAAAGTTAAAGGGAGCTTAACATTCATCAAAAAATGGATTTAATAATCACAGTAGATTAAATAAATAAAAGAAAACCAAACTCCAAGAAAAGATGTTTGCATTACTTTGGACCGTGGGAGATTCATCTTTCTAAAATATATAGCTGTTCAAAATTACTTTAATCACTGAGATGCAAAAATTACATAGTTCTCTACAAATCACTGATAGGTAAATTAAAAGGGATAGCATACAGCTTGTGTTTCAGTCAATCAAACAAACAAACAAACAAACTTTATTATATGTCAGAGCAGAAACTCTCACACTGCAGCTGTGTTATGGGTCAGTTTGATGAACCCTTAGAGGAAAAAAGGCTTGACAGGTTTTGACTATGCACCTTAGGAGCCTGTAGGCTTCCAGATATCTATAGATGAGACTCAGAAAAATCAGCCTGTTGGATGGTAAATCTGCAGGTCTGGAGCAATCAGTAATCAATAAAGCATCTACAATTAACCATTTTAGCCTTCTCTATAAATTTAAAAACTTGGCTTTTCCCACCAGCATAGGGAGAAGATTAGATAATATATTAGATAATAAAGATTAGCACAGATTGGAGCCAGGTTTTTTGTTATTTTAATGTTTACATTTAAACTGGTTGAACTTTATAATTTTAATTTTGATGGGAGCCATCCAGAGTTATTTGAGAAATGGGTGGCTATATAATTTTAAATAAATAAATAAATCAAATGTGGAAATAAAGCAGCAGACTGAGTTACCTGAACTAAACCTAGAGCAGGAAAAGATATGTGGTGTCATACATGCAAAAGAAAACAAAAAAAATCAAATCAGTACAGTGATAATTCTATGATACTCCCGCCCCGCCCACCCCTCAAAAAAGGAAAGAAAACAGGAGCGGTATTTGGGCTGGTAAAGATCACTCCACTCTGATTCTTGCATTAGTTTGCATAGAGCCACAATGCTTGGAATCCGTTTGTTTGGTTTTCCTGAATTCTTGTATTACTGCAATTTAGTAAGATTTACAGCAATTATAAAGACTTCTGGCCTCCTGCACTTGTAATTGCAGGCATAGGGCCATTTTTTAATCTGCTTTGATCTGTGATAATAAATGTAAGAGGTATGCTCTGTATTCCAGTACTGAAAACATTTATAACAACATACTACCTCGTGATTTCCTTTCAGCTTTATGTTGTCACTGATTCTTCCTTAAAGCTTAAAATAAGACTGAGAAAGCTATGCTTCGGGGGAGAAGGATTAGATTTATAACCAGTAGCTTGTTTCTCTCCTTTGCTTTTGCTCTCATGTAGCCCTACCATAGCCTGAGGGGAAGATGTCATTGCTTTAAAGAGCGGGAAGCAAATACCTGTGACTTTTTATACTCTGAAGGATTTTTTAGAAGTTGCATCTAAAGCACTGCATAGTTCTAATAAAATGTACAGTGTTTGTTCTTTTGTTATATACCAAATCTACTATCTAAGGTAGTTGCTTTATGCTGCCTAATGATAGGGCAGCTAATTGATTTACAGTGCTTATGTATGTTGCATGTTAGACCACTTCCAAAGGTTGTCTTTAAATCTCTGTCTGTTCTGATTCTACATAATGAATAATCGTTCTCTTTCTACACATTCTTTATTTCTGCAAATTGAATTAGCAAATGTTTACCATGACCAAGCAAATTTTCAAAAGAGATGCAATTCCCAGTTGAAAAAAAGATTGGGAAAAAGCATTTAATTTCACAAACTGGAATTGAATTAATCTGAAGATATTGTCATTGTACCTACTTATGCCCCATGATTCACTGTAATGGAATGACAGTTTAATTTATTCTTTATTCTCATGGCATAATTAAAATCCTAATGCTACATACATACTGTGTGGAAAGGTTGGGTATATTCTATAACATAGGGGTTCCCAGCCTCCTGGGCCACCAGTCCATGGAGCACCAGAAACTGGGCCATGCAAATGAGCAAAGCCCCATTTGCGCAGACACGAGATACAGGCAGTGCTTGAAACCATGATCCCCCTCTGCTACCCAGAAAAATATATTCTATCTATCTATCTATCTATCTATCTATCTATCTATCTATCTATCTATCTATCCAGAACCATTCCCTGGTGCCCAAAAGATTGGGGGATGCTGCTACAACAATCTAACTTCTGTTAATATGGGAGTCTTCTGGTTTCAGGAGCTAGCCTATTTCTAAGATTGCATTGAGACTTCTTCAACTTCTAGTAAGCTCTCTAAATAAAACTAGCATTATCTTTCCCAGAATCAAAACTTGGCAAAAATGACATAAATCCCTTCTAATCCTTATTTTTGAAAGACAAACTAGTGGAAGAAAATTGCAACATGATAGTAAACAGAAAGAGATTTATTACTGATTTGACTCTGGTTATATTGTAGAAATTAAAGTGTTGAAACATTAATACTACAGCATTAAGACAGTTCCCATTAAGTTATGTTGCTACTCAGACAAAAATTATGCTAGCAATTCTGTTCAGTCTCTGTTGCTCTCTAATTCACCCATTGGGAGATTAACAAGGCTTTGTTTTTAGAAGAGGCATGCATAAAAGAAACAGTGTTTTCAATTCCCTCATTTTTGGCAGTTTAGAACGATGCCTGTGACCCATAACCACAACTTCATACTTCTGTTCTTTTGAATATTCTCCTGAATTTTTTCCTCTCTTGCTTGCCTTCTCTTCCTCTGTTTGTTCCCCCACCCCCAACCCCCCCTCTCTCTAACTTGGCTTCTCCTTATTAATGTTCTATTTGGATTCCTCATGCTCTCCTCTCCTTCTTTTGTAGTCTCTTTCTACAACAAACTCTTCCTTGCAGCATGAAAAAGAAAGGTTGCAAAATATCACCTAGGCTTGATCTACACTTCAATTTGACCCATTTTTATCATATTGGCTGATACAGATGCTTCAGTATCAATTTTGTTACCTTTGTAAAACTTTGGTTTTAGTTGTAAGGTTTCTTGAAGGATAGTTCAATTACTTTATATGTTTTAAACAGGTTCAGCTGTAAAAGATATTTATTAATAGATTTAACACACTAATGTTACATTTCTTGCCTTACTGTTTTAAACATTTATTTATTTATTTATTTATTTATTTATTCATTCATTCATTCATTCATTCATTCATTCATTCATTCATTCATTCATTTATTTATTTATTTATTGAATTTATATTGCTGCCTATTCACCCATGGCAACTTGAGCAGCTTACAGAATGTAAAACCATATTTAAAATAAAAAACAATAAAAATTAATAAAAATAATCAAATAAATTAATAAAGTACAACAGAACAAAATCTGGACAAAATAAATAAAAAATAAATAAAAAATGACTCCCAACTTCCACCCACCCCACCCCGATGATCACACGAGCCATTTGATGAGCTCCATCTCGCTCTGGGTTCCACTGCCAGAACCAGGTCTTCAGTGCCTTCCGGAAGCATATTAATGAGGGGGCCATTCCAATCTCTGGGACAATGATGTTCCAGAGAGAGGGAGCCACCATGGAGAAGGCCCTTCTTCTGGGTCCCACCAGATGTATTTCCCTCATGGATGGGATCCGCAGCATTCCCTGCCTCCATGCTCTAGATGTAACCAGCAAGAGATGTTCCCACAGATAACCTGGTCCCAAGCCATGAAGGGCTTTAAAGGTGACAACCAGAAACTTGAATTGCACCCGGAAGCAAATCAGCAACCAATACAGCTCCCACAGGAGAGGTGAAACATGTGCACATCGGGGTCTGCACAAAACCATGCAGGCTGCTGCATTTTTCACCAACTGGAGCTTCCGGATGTCCTTCAAGGGCAGCCCCTTGTAGAGCGCATTGCAATAATCAAGACAGGAAGTGATTAAGGCATGAGTGACTATGAGTCGGAACTGCTAGTCCAGGAAAGATCATAACTGGTACATAACCCACAGTTGCACAAAGGCTCTTCTGGCCATGACTGCCACCTGCTCTTTGAGCAAGAGTCATGAGTCCAGGAAAATCCCTAGATTACACACAGGGTCTGTTTGGGGTAATGCACCCCATCTAAGACCAAAGGTAGCAATTCTCCCTGAGCCAACAAACCCCAAACCCAGAACCACTGAGTCTTGCAAGGGTTGAGTTTCAACCTGTTGCGTCCCATCCAGCACCTAACAGCCTCCAGGCACTGCGAGAGGGAGGACACAGCAACACTTAACACGGGCTAAGACATACAGCTGAGTATCAGCATATTGTTGATACCTCAGTCCATGGTGACAGATGATCTCACCCAGTGGCTGATAATTATAATATTGTTTTATCAGATTGTAAGCTACCAAAAGTTACCATAAGAAGGGTGGCATACACATTTAATGACTACATAAAAATAAAATGAATAATGTCTTATTTTGTAAGTCAACATTCCAGCATTTGAAGTCACCCATAATTCTGTGATTTTCTTGATTGACATATTTCATTTTTGTCTTTTGGAGAATTCTCTAAGTGCCCTTGAATTTGTCTTTTCTTATCCTTCCTTATTCTGATTGGATATACTTTGGTACAGCTTAAAGCTTTTGTGGTTATTAGCATAGAATATTTTTATTCCAAAGCTCACTGAATGAAAAAATGATTCTATATAGTAAAATGGTTGCACATAAACTTCTCACCACATAAAAGAATATTAAATGCATTGTACATATTAAACAAAAACAGAAACATAATTAAAAAGTATAGTGTTGCAAGACTAAATGCAAGCAATGAGGATGAGAAGATGACACATGAAGTTGTTTGTCAAGTAGACTCAGAAAGAACAAGAAATAGTTTGGCTGTAATACAGAAGTTTGGTTATATGCATGGAAATGCTACTTTATTTGGAGAGCTAAAGGGGATTTAATTTATGAATTAAAGTGTATCATAACACTGTCCTAGACATCAAATATTTAATTTTGCTTACAACATTAAAAAGAACTGTCTGGACATATAAAACTAGACTAAAAGCATAGTCCAATGCATATTCCTTTGAAAATAAGTGGAATGGTGTTCAGTAATGTTTAAAAATTCACTCAGAATTTATTAACTCTGTAACCATAGTTTTTATATGATATTTACTCCAAACCAGATGCAAAAATATCAATTTGGTAACAAAGAGAGATAATACAATGTTTTTAACATATTAAAGCAGGCAATTGCCTTTACAATCAGTTGCCATGATCTTAAAACCATGTCTGCTCAGCAACAGAAAATTTAATGTCAACACAGACACATATGTGGAAAGACAACTAAAATGTTCACTAGACTCTGGGTCAGCAGAATGCAAAAGAGCTCCAAACCAGGCAAGTTTTAGGAGTTAAATTCCATAAGAAATATTATGTGGGAATGATAAGGAAAGCAATGTATATTAAATACTATCCTTTACAACGGAAATGTAATAGCTAATAATATAATGGAATGACTCTCCACATGCTTCTACATTCTCGTCTCATCACAGGACTCTATCCAACCCTATAATGACAGATAGTAACATCATGTACCATAAACAGTCACATTTATTGTGCCCATATACTGCCTCCTTTTTCACCACAGTCTGGTTTCTGTAATCTGTCTTTCTTTTTACTCTGCAGCTTCAGAGGGTGTTTTTGATGTGCCAATTACTTGGTATTCTATGCCTCTTCTCAGACCTATGCCGTGTACAGGTCATCATATATGAGAGACCTCCCCAAGTTGAAATGTTAAGGTTTCTATGATAGAAGCCACACATTGAACAATTAGGCAACTTGATTCAGTAACAAAAGCACCATTGTATTCTCATCAGAATCCCAAACCTAATTCTTTTTCTATAAATACATATAAGACACATCAAAGCAAATATTGAAGTAATTGGAAGTTGGTGGATTATCCAAGAACTTTATGACAGTAGAATTTGAAGATATTTTCTTGTGATTGGCATGGACTGAAATCTTAGGACTGTAAAAGTTTAGCACAGTTAATATAAAATTATTTTAATTGGATATACAATTTGGTACTCTTTACCAGGTCTGGGTGGTTCAACACATGCATATCTGTGTATAGAGGAAAGTATCATCAGAATAAATGTCCAATTTATAGATCTTTTGATGTTTCAGTACTTCAAATCATTGATTAGCCAGTAACTTTCTATCCAGCAGCAGGTACATCATCACATATTAACCACTTTGATTTCACTAAAGATAGATCGAGTCCTGCATAATTTCTTACTAGAAGCACCAAATGATTTTTTAAAATTCTACATAGCTTCCTTAGCTTGAAGATTTTGATATCAACAGAATAACTATTATTCTGTTGATCAAGCTCATATGCATATGGAATAAGATCTCACTTTTCAAATTCTGTTGGACAATATAATTTTAAAATAACACAAGTTGTCTTTGATAGTGTCATTTAACATAGTTTGAATAAGTATATCAAAATACCGTCTGACTGAGTTCAGTTTTATGACAGGTCCTTGGATGGAACACTTTAATTTGTTGTAGGATATTTTTTATATCTGGTCAGATTTAAATGGCATTTTCTTCACTTAATTTTTGTTAATGGAATGAATATTATGTTACATACGCAAAGTAGAACACAAACTTTTAGAGCCCATTGAAAAAAACCTTCAAGTTAGGGTCTAATGCTAATTATCTTTCTCAGAACTGAGTCTTTTTTTTTTCTATCATGGCTGTGGAAGCTGATTTCCAAGAAAGCATAGTGAGGATTGCAATCTAATTCTGGTTTGTGGACTATCACTGGAGATTTCCATTTGGAGCTTGCCATACTTTGTTTTCATAACTTGTCTTATTTGAGCTGAAATATACTTATTGAGGAAAATATTGGGTAAAAAAAAATGCTTGCATGCATTCAGGTCTTAAAATGCAGAAACAAGGCTATCCCAAATGAGACATAGAAGTCCTTTAAATACTGTATACTTGTGGAGCTCTCTGCCATGATATGATGGCATGTGGCATAGGACTTCTCTTTTATAGTCCAATACTTCTACCTTACAACAATGTACTAGTGGATGAGTGAGCACCACGGAAAGTGCAAACAAAAATGAAGAAGAAATGAAATTGGCATGAGTACTCCTAATGTTGTCAAGGACACAATTTTGAATAATCATTGTGTGATTATTTTCCACTAGGCTATTACAATCATCATTAATGCAGCTGAATAGGAAGAGAATAATGTGGCTAACAAAAATGAATGTAAGTACTATAGGAAAGATTGGAAGGAAGATAATTTATTCAGACAAAGGGATGAAAAGATGAATGAAATTTTGGATACAGTTTTACAATAAATAATAACACTTTTGGGAAAAGATGACATGTGGGCATGTCATATTCATTATCCCATTATACACTGTCCCTCCAATTACAAAGTCTAGTCTTCGAAATATTTTGAAAAACAAAATCCAACTGCCTTGTTAATATTGCATTATTTTATTTTATTCTGAAGGTAACAAATGCATGTCTTTGGATAGCTTTTTTTCCTTCAATTTCTCAACTTTCTTTTTTCCTAATTAAATTTTAGATGACCACAAGTAATCCCAGAATGCTTAACAACAAAAGAAAATGTATAATCTCAATTCAATAACTGACATTTTCTTTTATTTTCTTATAAGTTGTTGTATTTTCTGAAATATATCTCCAAGTGAAGGTGAAAAGTATTCTGAGGCAGTTAAGCTATGAGGGTGGGTGGGCAGAGACAGAAAAAGAGGACAGGATAGCAAGAGCCAGATGGGTCCCGTGGTTAGGCTCTAGGATAGAAATCAAGAGACTGTGGATTCTAGTCCCAATTTAGGGATGAAAACCAGGTGGATGACCTTCGGCCACCACTCTCTCTCAGCCCAACAACTTGTCATTGTGGGGAAAATAGGAA
This sequence comes from Pseudonaja textilis, assembly GCF_900518735.1. The sequence goes on from NW_020769324.1 coordinate 18,307,265, forward strand.
AAGGAAGGACTATTAATATATTCATTGCCTTGAGTTGTTTATAAAATAAGGATGGGGTATAAATAAACTTAATAATAATTGTAGTGGCAGCAGTAGTGAGAATAATGGGAATCTTGTGAAGAAGATTTAATAAAATAAAGGTGTATTTACTAGAAAGGGAATCAGGGAATAATCTGAGACCAATTGATATATTCTTCTAAAGCAAATACCATTAATTTAAAGGTTAATACATTATACAAACTTGAACCAGTTATGCCTTATTAAATAAACTATAGTTGCCCCAATCAGAAAAATAAAACAATACATCAGCCTTATTGAAAGAAAATAAGTCTCAGACTTGTAATACTTAAATAGGAGAGAGCCCAAGGGCCTTGGATACATGAAATATATATCTCTCCATTAACATTCATTGGATGATTTACATGTTAATAATACTTTATTAATCACACTAATCAAGTTACTATGTACAGCAGTTGGTCTTTTAATTAACTGTCTCAGGCCATAGCCAACTGACTAAGCTGATTTAAAATCCCATATTCTTAAAGGGACATCTAGTCAAACTTAACTGCACTCAAAAAGTTAAGCATGTATCATTCTGAAAAATGACAAATCACTGAGAAATCTTAGGTCTGTAAAGTAGGTAATTTGCATGAATTAAGTTTGACTTGAGGAATACTTTATTTTGACATTTAAACTATTACAGTATATATACTTTTTCTCCAGGAGGTTCAAGGGCAGAAACATAATATAATATTTAATAGTTGTTTAAACCTAAAGCAGTTTTGAATGCAATATTTAATACTTTGTAAAGAAAATATCAGTAAATTCCATTGTGGCTAAAATTAAGAACAGGATATTAAAGATACACTATGAGTTTTGCTGCATCAGTCCCTACAAAGGGAATATCACCATAGTAGGGTTCTGCTTTTAAACTGTGAGTCTTCTCACTGCAAATGGCTAAACCAGCATCTTGTGTAGATATCATCTTGAATTGTTCAGCCACTTTTATATCCTTAAATTGCAAGCACTCTGACAGTACATTTTCAGATTAACAAATGTTATTAAAAGGCATATGTAACTTCCCATTACATTACACTATTATATGCATAGCATCAAATATAATTGCATTTACCGTAATCAAAAGGAACTCCTATCATTTCACAGGCTTGTAGCCTGTTCATTGATTACCAGCTCCATTTTCCCCCTTTCTGCCTAAAACAAAAATGTTTATTTATTAAGGAAAAATGAATATATGTATTTTTTCTTCACAAGTTAGGAAATGTGACTTTGAAACCATGCTTTAGATAGAGTGACCTAAAACTTTCTTTTCTTTCTTTTCTGAAAAAAACCCCCCAATACTTAGGTCTCAGCAAGTGTTGCCTTCCTTGAGTCTATCTAAAAAAGTTAAAATATTAAACAAAATACTTCATGCTTACAAAAAATATTTAATCATAAGGATGATATGGCAAATCTGATCAACAAATTGTCTCTGTTTTTATCAAAGCTGTGACAATTTAATCAATATTATGTCTACATTTGACTTTCTGTTTAAATCCACAGTTTTATCTAATTCTTGAATGTGGCACGAATACCTGTATACTATTTTCTTGTGACTAAGACTTGGATAAGAGTATTTGGATAATAGGTAATTTGTATAATGTTTAAAAGCAGAAGAAATCCCAAAATAATTGCTTTCATCCTCAAGAACTCAACATGAAGAGAGCTAACTAAAGGCATCTTTAGCTGAAAATATCTAAATCAATTATTTCCTGGTATAGCTTGCCTCAAAGGTATCATTTTAATTAGGATATTAACATTAGAAAAGATTGCAGATTATATTTCATGTGAACTTTTTAACTTTATAAATCCCTTTTGGATATTATGCTTGTTTTGTGCTTTTATTTTTTGTCCCCTCCAATTTGTATTTTTGGATATTAGGTTTAAATGTATAGTATTAAACACTGATTACAGCACATGTAATATTCTCACAATGTCATTGTTAATGTAGAACATCTGTTTAAAATCTTTAAGTACATTAATTGTGCTTGCCAGTATGTCAATGCATATTCGTTCAAAGCCATTTTGGAGTTATTTCATGGAGTTTTCAATATGAATTAGAAGCTGTTGGAATCTAAAGATAATTAGCAAGGTACATGCATATTTATAGTATGTAATATGTATAAATCTCAATATATCAAATAAGTATGTACACATGTAATTCATACATACATACATACATACATACATACATGTATAAAACCCCAGCCACAGAATCATCAGAGAAGCCATAGAGATTGAAAAAAGACCAGAAAGCATGAATAGAAGAGATGATTCCACCAGACTGTCAATCATTTGGAAGCCTGCACTCACAAACAAAAAAATCTCCACACCACAAGCCAGGCAAACACCTGAGCACAGACAGATCCCCCCTGATACCTCCAGCTCAAACACACACCAACCAGGCACCCAGATGAAACCTAGCTTCCCAACTAATGATAGCCGTCCATTTACCCGGAGCCAAGCTGCACAAAAGGCCTCCAATAAAGGAACACAATGTTGCCAGCCAATCAAGATACAAAAAGAGCCAAAAAACAGACAGAAGATATTAGAAACACCAATCAAGCAGAACACAGCAAACTCCAAGACCAATAAACACAGACCAAGACTCCCAACCAATCAGGGTGAAGAAAAAACCATTCTGGCAAAGCAATTGGCTGCCCCAAATTTAAATCTGAAACCACTGTAAAAGCCTGACTCACAGATGAACACTATACAGAAGCCTGATGATGGCAGATGAGATTCTGCCAAAACGTTGCTACAACTTTAAAAGCACAACTACAATGACGTGGGAAAATATCCGAACAAAGCTGAATACCATATATATATATATATATACACATATACATACATATACATGTATGGCATTCAGCTTTGTTCGGGTATTTTCCCACGTCATTGTAGTTGTGCTTTTAAAGTTGTAGCAACGTTTCGGCAGAATCTCATCTACCATCATCAGGCTTCTGATATACACATGGATTGTTTTCATAAACAGAAAAATCTGTTTTGGAAGAGAGAAACATCAGAATGCCCTTTAGGAACAAAGGTAAGGGAGCTTTTTTTTTTTTTTTTTGATCTAATAAAATCAGGGAAGAAAAAGAATCTGAGCTATAAAAAATAAGACAAATCAAAGAAAATGCCATATAAAATTGAGTGCTTTAGTGATTTTAGGATGGGAACAAATTTGGGTATTTTGTAATCAATGAATCCATGAAGGAATAGGGCTGACATTCATGTTTCACTTTTAAAATAATCTGACATATTACTTAAAGTGAATGAACTGTCTGGAAATTATGCTTTTTTTTTTCTTTTACTGTTCAGGTAGTCCTAATTTAGCTGTCACAGATGGAACTAGCAACTCACTTGTTCAATGAAGCAGTCGCTAAGTGGAACATCACCTCTTACTTCAGCTTTGCTTTGTTTTACTGACCTGCAAAGGCTATAAATTAATTGTACACTTACTTTTTTCACCATCATCATCATCATCATTAGACTTACAAACAGGCACTAAATAAGGCAGTCACTAAGGAAGCACTTCTGAAAAAGCATCTCAATTATATCAGTGTTCAAGTAGTCCTCGACTTACTGCCACAATTGTTAAGTGAGTTGCACCTGATTTCACAACCATTTTTTGTCAGTTAAGTGAATCATTTCACACATACATATCAACAATAGGGAAGATATAAAAGGGTCAATGAATAAACAACATTCTATATTATCTATCTACCTCTATCTATAGCGAAATGTTTCTAAAGCCAATGGAAACAAAGTTGCTGTAATTAGCATGGATAGTCCCAAAGGGATACAGGTCTGTGTTATGTATGTAACAGTAGAAAAATAAAAGTGGAAGCCGCAACTTGGTTTATCCTTCCTCTAATCTGCAACACCAATGAACAATTTGGATGATGTATCCAAAAATCATCACAGTTAAGAATTGACCCTTACAATCCAAGCAGTAGAAAAAGGTCACAACAGTCTATTCTGTGCTTTAAGCTATAGATGCAGAATGCATTCTTCAATTCTTTCATTATGTTCATCATTGCACAGCTCAGTCAGCAGGTGCCTTTTTTCAAAAAAAATTATTCTGAAAGTTCTTAATACAGGTAGTCCTCGATTTATGACCACAACTGACTCCACATTTTCTGTTGCCAAGCAACACAGCAAAGTGAGTTTTGCCCCATTTTACAACCTTTTTTGCCACAATTATCAATTGAATGATATAGTCATCTGGCTCCTCTCATTGACTTTGCTTGTCAGAAACCAGCTGGGAAGGTTACAGATGGTGATCACTTAATCCCAGGACACTGGAACTGTCATATATACATGCCAGTTGCCAACTGCCTGAATTTTGATCACATAATCATGGGGATGCTGCAATGGCTGTAAGTCTGGAAACTGGTCATAAGTCCCTTTATTCAATGCTGTTGTAACTTCAAATGGTCACTAAACAAAAAGTTGTAAGTCAAGGATTACCTGTATACCACAACCAAGATTTTATTTGTCCTGTATTTATAGAAGCATGGAGTTGGAAAAGCCAGTTGAACTACCAAGTCAATCCCTACTCATTATTGTTAAAACATACCTTACATGTATGGGTTGGACTAGATGACCTACAAGGTCCCTTCCAACACTGATAATCTGTATTTATCAAGTTATCTCTTGAAAACAGGAGGAAGGGGAAGTTCACCACTAGCCTTGATGGTTGGTTTTTCTGAAATTATTCTGCCTGTTGGTTTTTTCCTGCTAACATTCAAGTGAAATCTGCTTCCCTGTAATTTAAAGCAATTACTCTGTGTCCTGCAATTTGGAGTGAAAATGTACAATTTACTTTGCTTCAAACATTTTAGTAAAAGTTTTAAAATGAGCAAAAGAAATCTAGAGAAAGTGTTTCTGTATTCTTTTCTTGAACCCAAAGAAATCACTGCAACTCAGATATTAACTGCTCTGTTTTGTTCTATTTGCAATCATTACTGTAAGATCCAAAGTTGCTAGCCAAAATGTTTGCCTTAAGCCAGCAGTATTTCTTTATATGTGTGTATATGTACATGTATAATCAGATAATTTTATAACAACAGGATAGTTTAATCTCATTCTAGTTTTCAAAGTGGCTGTGTTCATTGCCACCAGCCATTTGGCATTTACAAAATGCACCTCTAATTACATTTCAGAATCATTAATAGCACAATATCTTAAAATCTTTAAAGCCAAAATTCTTCACTGTGGG